>JAKOGI010000947.1:272500-357111 GCA_029747015.1 Carnegiea gigantea
CCCTTTAAATTTATTTTAGGTTGAAGCGAGTTTTTGTGTAATAGTTAAATGAGTCTAAGTACGCAATTTTAGGTGGTAATTGAGATGTAATCAGGGTGATTATGGGGGTTGGGGGTTGTAGAAGGATTTTCGTAAAGAGGTCAATGGTTAGTTAGAGTGAATGTATTGTTTAAAGACTATGGGGTTAAATAGATAAATGAAAACTTAATTAATCCTTAAATAGGGTGGGAGGGATCCAATGCACAAAACAAATGATAATCAACATGTATTTGAAGATTAAAGAAATTAATATTTCTCGATTTAGACCCGAAAGCTTGCACTTGACGTAAAAAACAAGTTCATATTAGAAATCAAATTAGGCTAATTTAAACTTGCTCGTGGGTGAACCAATGGGAAAATAACGATAACAATATTACGACTCCTAATAGCAATTAAGGTAACAATAGAACTAAAGCAGTAATAGCAACGATAATGATAAAAATAATCCTAATAATAACAATAATAGCAATGATAATGACAATAACGATAATAAAGGCTGTGACAGTTGTCATCATCATGATAATGATAATGATAATAACGTTGGCGTTATAAAGGTCATGAATAGAAGGGCAATTACACCAAAGAGGAAATGAATTCCACTTATGTCTAAATAACGAGTGGTGGAAGTAGTAATAGTTAGAACAATGGCCAAAGGAATTCTAAGTTCTTATTAAGCTCTAAAACTTAATGAAATTATCTACAGTCAAAACCATAAAATTACATGTCTGGAACAGAAGTGGGGCCACTTCTGTCATTTCAAGCCACAAATGAGTGATTTCATAAAAAGGAGAGAGATTTCAAAAACTAGGTACGTTTATTGCCTGTACTTTTCGAAAACTCACATGTTTCTCAAATTATACAAAGTTCATGTAACAGTCATGTAAGGAATTATTTTGAAACAATGTTTTATAAAGCATTGGTTAACAATGCAGCTTAGGATTCCTGATCAGGTTATGCACCTATCTCAATGATCGCTCCAAATGCCAATAAGGGTCAACTTTTAGAAAAGAACCAGCAAAGCTATTGTACTCACACTCTTTCTCTCTCCAGTGTTTGAACTAAATTGTTTTGAAAGTGGTCAACTAAGTAAAATGAATGCGAAGTTTATTTTTACAGCATAGGGGCATCTGTACTCAGCTTTGACCAATTATCCAAATGTTTTTTCTTTAGGGAAGGGATCAATGAACAAACTTCCTACTAACAAGCCAAAAGGTAGCAAGAAGTAGAATAGGGACTTGATATTTTTGCTAAAGGTTGGCTAGCTAGGTGCTCCAAGTGATTTTTAGGCCAGCACTCCTAAAAACATGTCACTTGTATATATTTTTGATCAAATTATTTAATGATGTGGTTTAAGAACCCCTTACAAAGTTGTAATTTGTTACAAACTAAATGGTGTGCTGAATGTACTCTCTTATCCTTAATTTTGATGGACTTCACAAATACGGCCAAAAGATCAGCCTTTTTCTTTTAGTACCATGTCAAATTTCCAAGTCCAAACTCAAGGAAGACCTCAAGGGGGAGAAATGCTATTATCGCTTCTTAAGCCTACTCTACCAGCCAACCATTATAAGCTCAAAAACCCAAATAGGGTGATCCTTTTCACCCTGCCACAAGAAGAGCAAACCAAAACCCTACTTTATCCCTTAGCTGACTAACTTTTACAAGAGTTTATCTATTTCTTCCTCGATGAAATGCCCTCTGGACTACTACCCCAAAGAGTCATTCAACACTATATTGATCTTATACCTAAAACCATATTACCAAACAAGCCCGCCTACCTAATGAACCCGAAAAAGATCATGAAAATCCAAAGGCTAGTTGAGGAGCCCATCTCAAATTGCTTGGCTCGATAGAGTCTAAGTCCTTGTGTTGTGCCTATCATTATAGGGCCTAAGAAGGACAGATCAATGGCAATGGGTGTTGATAGCTGCACTATTAACAAGATCACCATCATATATAGGTATCCAATACTAAGGTTGAAAGGCACGCTTGATGAACTCCACGGGTGTAGATTCGTTTCTAAGATAGACTTAAGGAATGGCTGCTACCAAATTTGAATATGTGAAGGGGATTAGTGGAACATCACTTTCAAATCCAAGGTTAGGCTTTGTGAGTGGTTGGCAATGTCATTTGGACTCTCTTGCCCTAAGCATTTCATGAGGCTCATGAACCAAGTGTTTAAGTCATTTCTTGGCAAGTTTTTGATCGTTCATTTTGACGACATTTTGATCTTTAGTAAGAATGAGGACAAGCACTTATGAGTATTTGAGGTAACTAATGATAATAATTAAGCAAGAGAAGCTCTGTGATAACATAAAGAAGTGCCCATTCTTGACCCTTGAATTGGTGTTCTTGGGGTGCGTTGAGGTCATTATGTCTTAGCCTATTCCTTCACTAGTGCATGATGTTGGGAGCTTTCATGGGCTACCTTCCTTTCATCGAAGGGTCATACACAACTTTAGCACCATTGCTGCCTTAATGATGAAAGTTATCAAAGGAAACAAGTTTACTTGAACGACGCAAGCTAAAAAGTCCTTTAGGTAACTCAAAAATAAGGTCACTTATACAGCAATTTGGGATCTTCTATGTTTGGCCAAATCTTTTGAAATAAAATCTTATGCCTCCGAAGTTGGTATAGACATGATGTTAATCTAAGGCAATCCACTTGCCTACTTTAGTGAAAAGTTAAATGACTCAGAAAGGGCGTTCTCTGCTTATGAGAAAGAATTCTTTATCATCATTTGGGCACCTAAGAATTAGAGCACTACTTGATAGCTAATGAGTTTATTTTACATTTCGAACATGAAGCCTTAAGTACATACAAGGCCAACACAAATTATACTAAAGAGATGCCAAGTAGGTTGAGTATCTACAATCATTTCACTTTGTTATCAAGCAAAATTTGGGAAAACTCAACTAAGAAGCGAGTGCTTTGCTCACAATGTATCATGTTTTGTTTTATCGTAACTCATGCATACTTGGATTTAAGCATTTAAAGTCTTTGTATAAAGATGACTCATGTTTTGAAGAGCTTTCTGAGACTTTTCAATCACGTTCAAAGGGAGATTTCTTAATCCAAGATGGCTACTTGTTCAAGGGAGGCCGATTATTTGTGCTAAGGTGTGTTACCTGGGAACATGTCCTCGGAAGATCCATGAAGGGTCCTTAGCCTGACATATTTGTGAAGAGAAGACCTACATGATCGCTAAGGAGCACTACTATTGGCTTTACATGCTAAAGGCCACTCAAGGCATAATCAGGAGGTGCTCTACTTATCAAATGGCTAGGAGTCATTCACTCCCTCAAGGGCTTTATACCCCTTTCCTGATTCCTCAATGGTCGTGGCTACATGTGAGTATAGTCTTTGTGCTTGGTCTAGCTTGTATGCAACACAACAAGGTTTCAATCTTAGTGATGGTAAATAGGTTTACTAAGATGGCTTACTTAATTACTTGCCACAAGATGAGTAGTGCTTCCTATATTGCCCATGTTTATTTTAAGAAAGTAGTAAGACTTCATGGCGTTCCCTTTTCCATTGTTTTTTTCCCATGATTCAAAGTTTCAGAGTTATTTTTTATCACACTGTAGAATAAATTAGTCACAAAGATGAAGTTTAGTGCCACTTGCCACCCTCAAACGGATGGCTAACTGACGTGTTGAACTACACTTTGGGACATTGTTAAGGGTCCTAGTCAATAACAATTTACGAGTTTGGGACTTATTCCTTACCTAAACTAAATTTGCATAAGACTGAGCACATAGTAGGACAACTAACGAATCTCCATTCAAGGTGGTTTATAGGTAAAACTCCCTTAGGCCACTTGATCTTTCACTGCTAAAACAAAGAAAGAAGATGAACACCAAAGCTAGTAAAAGAGTGAAGAAAATCCAAAAGCTCCATTAGAAGATTCGAGATCAAATTGAGAAGACAAATAAGTGCTATCAAGGTCAAGCAAATAACACCGAAAGTAAACCTTTCTCCAATAGGGAGATTTAGTGTGGGTTTACCTCGGAAAGGAAAGATTTCCATCCAAAAGGAAATCCAAATTAATGCCAAGGGTTCATGGACCTTTTGAAGTGCTTGAGAAGATTGATGACAATGCCTACAAGATAGATCTTCCTGAAGAGTATGTTGTTTCTTACATTTTTAGTGTTACCGACCTCAAACCATACTTCGATGATGATCACCTTGAGAATTTGAGGACAAATTTTTTCCGACAAGGGGATGATGATGTACCTAAGGAACAACCGCAAGGGGAAAAACTTCCCAACCCTTCATGTAGCCTAACTCAGTAAGAAGTCAAGGAGGTTGCTAAACTCATGCAAAAGATTCAAATCAGGTTACTATCTGGTTCAGCCTCAAAAAAGGTTGAACTTTGTTGCCTTATGACTTGACAACTAGAAATAGGGGGTTATTCTCTCTCTAAATGAAAGTTCAAGGACATAGGAATCGAAGAAATTGAGTTTGAGGTTATTTGGTTTGTTAAACAAAGCATCTAAGTCAACTGTTCTAGTTTCAGTTTCAGTTTTCAGTTTCAATAGGGCATAGATAAAGAAAAGCTTATTAATGGAGTATCTTAAGCAGCTGATGTTTGGCACCCAATTGTGTCATAATATCTATCATTATTCCCCTAAGAGACAGTGCATTTGTCTAAAGTGTTTGCTTTTATCAATGTAAAGATTGCACGAAACACTCTTTTAACTAGTTCATGACCGCTTGGGTTTATTTTTGCCAATGTCAACTGCATGTAACTTGCTAAGGGAGCCAAATAAGGTATTAGAGAGGGGTGATCAGATTTAATCAAGTGTTGGCACCTATTTTGTAAAATCTTATAAGCTAATGTTTTTTCAAACTTTAAAGTAGTTGATTTTTACTTATTTTTGCAAATTGCACTCCATCCTGATATGCTAAATTGAAGTTGTTTGAGGTAGCTTGGGAATGGGTTTTAATACCTTCTCACTCTCTTGTAATGGTTAGCTTATGTGTTAATGAAAGGTAGAGTTCAAACACCCTAAAAGTTTCTTCTCTTGCTCATCCCTAGTTTAGCTCTCTAGAGTGGTGTCAAAGAAACCTTTCTTGATGTTTTGAGTGATGTTTCTTTTCTCACTTTTTAAAGGGTTGAAGTCTAAGTCTCTTAGAGCTAATATCTCCTCCAGGTAACATAGTTTATGCTTTTGCTTAGTTCGTGCTTACAAAATCCAAACCAAAGTCCCTAACTGCTTGAGATCTCTTCTTTATTTCAACACTTGGGACTTAGAAATGCATCAGGGTGCTCTTTGAAAACAACTTTATTTTAAGAGATTTTTTTATAATATTCAGATGTATATATGCTTTCATAAATTTAGGGTTATTGGAATAAATTCCTTTTCGCTGATGTGGTATTCATACCTAAAGGCAAAACCTAAAAACCATGGTGCAGCAGTAGGGTTCTTTAGTAAGCTTACGGCCGAGCTATCCTTGACTCTCTGTGTCAACTTAAGGTAGTTGACTTGGTGAAATTAATTCAAATAGATTAATTTAGATAATGTTTTTGACTTTTTATTTTGATAGTTGTCCTTAACATTAGGTTTTGATAATCTCGGGCATATTACTGTACAAACATCTAATAAAAAGGATTGATTTTGGTTTTTAGGTGGTCTTTTATTATTTAAGCAACGAATCACAATTTGTTCTCTGTTTTTAGGAAAAAAGTATGGATATAGTTGACCATGTAAAAGCAAAATCCAATGAAGGCTGCCTGCATGAGTGTTTCATAGATAACTTAGTAAGGTTAAAAAAGTTTATGCCACTTTATTTTTTTTGTATGATGGAGCATATAATGATACTAATCTTTTTAATTATATTTGAGTGATGTAGATTAGAGTGCTTTAAAATACCACGACGGAGAATGGAGTGATAAAAGGAGAGGGAATTCCTTTTAAGAGTTTGAAGAAAAAGTCATAGACAGGCCTTCGAGAGCACATGCTTCAGGAAGACATCATAGTGGAGGCATTTATGCTATGAGGCGCACAAAAGAATAAAAGGGAGTGGCATGCCATTGAAATGTTGGATTGGGGAAGAATGAGGTAATAACATTGGTCAAGTTCCTACAAAAGAAAAGCTTTTCTATGAGAAAATTATTTTTCTCAATTAGGAGACTCAAATACAAGATGTGATGGCAGAGTTGACTGGTTAAGAAAAGATTACAAATTACTATACATGGCAGTACGTTGTGTTAGGTAGCATGCATGCAAACAATACTCAGTGATGCTATTAGAACGTGAATACTAGATCATAAAAGAATGATATATTGCCTATAGGAGGCCACCAAATAGACAACTAAAGGCAACAAAGGAAAGACATCTGACCATTATTAAGTAGCTAGAGTGATGAGCTAAAAGCACTGGTATTATATTCAATGTTAGCCTTAACACACTCTATGATGCTCAGAAACTCTAAAGATTTTTACTCATAATCTCAATAATAATCTCGAACTCTGCTATATAACAACATGAAGTTAAAAAATAGAGCTAAATTTCACCTATTTCTTATGAGATGGTGTGCAAAATGCAAAATCAACCACTACATCAATCAAGTGATCAGTCAAGCATGAGTTCTTGATAAACAATCACAATGAATCTAGTGCATTTGATTAGGCTGCTACTCTTGAACCACTTAACAAGTAAATTGAAGATCCAAGAGTTAGAATTTTATTGAAATTAACAAGGATCAAGTTGACTAGAATGGCTTCAATTTTTATGGTGGAGCAATTAGCTTTGTATAACACCATTTTCATATTCGATATAACATCAAAGGCGGTTATTAGCTCACCCTGTGATCTCAAAAATTTCCATCTCTTATGCCTCCAAACTTGACTAGGTAATCTAAATCATTAATCATCAACAACAATAACATTTAATATGATGAAATTTTCTTTTTAATGTTACTCTTTTCATGCTATTAACTCAACGAAATACTTGGAAGTTAATTATATCATATGCAAATGCATATAGAATTAGCATCCTAATTTCTTAGTACTGTCAACTACTTTTTTATCTTATTTAATTTTTAAGGTGCTCATATAAGCAAGTGGCCTTCTTTCCCATTTTAATTTTAGGCCACTACAATTCACAAATTGAGGGTGTAGTACTACTATAAGATCATCGCGTCAGCTTCCAATGCCATTACTCTAGTGCCGAAGAAAATGGTAGTTGTTTAAGAAAGTACAAAGGTAAAGAATAAAAGATGTCATGGTAAGTTCGAGCATGCTTTTGTTTATGTTTTAATCAAGTATCATGATTAAGTTCATGCACGCATTATGAAGCACACATTAGTCTTTTTTTGAAATGTTATCAAATATGTACCTTTAACCCAACTAAATACACACCATGATTAGTTGAACAGTTTTTAGTTTGGTTAGTGAATCATATTCATAAGTGTTATGCTTTGGGTATTGTTGAAAAGTACTTTGCCAATTTGCTTCTTAATTAAACCAATTTATAGCAAGTCAAGGTTTACGTTGCATGGCTTTGTACGCATGTAGCTCTAAATGGTGATCTATCCTATAATACTGTTTTATATTTTATAGGGGGTGTCTTTGGGGGGTATGTGTGTTAGAGAGAGAGAGAGAGAGAGAGAGAGACCTGTTCTAATGTATTGACCACTAAAAACTTGAAAAGCATGAAACTAGAATTCTATAAAGCTACTAATATGGTGAAAGAAAACTTGAAAATGGAGATATTCAACCTTGGATATATGTGTTTTATGCTTCTTATTTTTGAGTATCTCAATATTAATTTCCTTCTCTTATCTACTTGTTGATTTTCATTCATATGAGAAATACTAAATTGCATTTTTTTAATATACTCGACAACTAATCAACTAGAGTTTTTGGTTTGCTTGATGCAAAATTTAAGCCTATCTTGCATGGACTGGGTATGGTAAGATAGGTCTGAGTGAAATTAGAAACTCATGTTAATGAACTTGCATCATTATTTCGGTGTACTTAGGCATTTTCTCCTGTGAACATGCACATATATTTGGGCGAACTAGTGAACTTTCTCCAATATTATTTACGGACTTGTTTAGTGATCGTAAAAAGAATAGAAGTTTACCATAGTGATGTGAGACCCAATGATTCAAAATATGATTTCGCCGCAATTTCGATTTTGATCATGTTGCAGTCAAATTATTCTACTGTGGAAATCACGTTTCACATTGCAGTTGTCGCTAGGTTAAAAATACAATTCACCTGACTCACACTTTGAATACATGGTGGTATGTTAATCCTTTTGGGCATGCCAAATTATTACATTTACTCGAACATTGCTTGCAAGTTTATTATGTTTGTTTCATAAATTCGATGATTTATAAAATGCGAACATCATGTTCCTCTAGGTCCCTTAAGAACCTTCTAAATGCGAGCTTAATATCACTATAGGTGAACTTACACTTCTTTTGGTGAATTTGCATATATTTGGGTAAAGCTTATGTTACCTTCTTGATGAAGTGTAAACATTATTCCCATATGTGTCAAATGTTCGAATGTTGGTGAACCTTTTAGTTTTCTAGTTTTTTTCCCCCCTTTATAAGCTCTTATGAACACCATTTTTGTACTTGTTTAGATTTGTGCTGGACCCTAGTTATTTAACTAATTCAATTTTGCATTTAAACATTGACAAGGTGGGTTGCTCTAATGTTTTAAACACTAAAACTGAGTCCCTACGACTAAAAAAGTAGAGGGTGGAAAACTGGATATTGAAATGTCAACTAAGTTCCTATGACAAGGTGGGTTGCTCTAATGTTTTAAACCTAGAAATCATTCAAGGTCTACTAAAGATGAATGACTTCATGTTCTCATTGTTAACAATTGTGTTTTTCTATAATTGGAGTCAAAGTTAATACATTTGATTGCTTCTTTCGAACTTGTAGTTGGATTCCTGTTACCGTGTATGCTCACCATTCTTCATGTGCCTAAGTGCGGCTGGATTGACGTTAGCTTTCTTTAGTATTTGGGTGTTCATGAAAGTGAGCCTTGCCTAATTTTTGATTCATGATATGGTAGGATCCTAACTCCTCCTAATGTTTGTCGGGTTTGATGTTCCTAAAGGTCTTATTAGATCGAACAAACTACTGCTATTGCTTTATGAGGATAGTTGACATTTCACAGCCTAGGAACATGAGGGAAAAAATGTGTTGTACCCTTATAATTGTTTTAGCCTTACTAGTGTCATGTATAATGGAACTAAAGGTACAATTATTCACAGTTGCAATGGAATCATGGATGCTATTTTTAATACGTGATAGATGTTTTTCTCCTTTTCTTGGATAAGCCATAAAAATAAAGTACTTAGAAATTGTGTCGGTAATGAACTTGCATATATTTTGGCGAGCTTATACTTACATAATACCAAGACTAGGACTTACTCATAGTTAAGGGCATTCTTGTGGACCTAGTGCTATTTGTTCACATGATCCTTGAAGTCACACACTGTATCTTTTCTTCTCAGGTAGTAGAAATTTAGTTCTAAACCAAAAATAAGAATAGTAGTGAGACTACATCTTGCAAATTAGAACTACCTATAATCTAATAGCTGAAGTTTGGATGGATCACATCTATAGTTTGGAAGATGTCGTTATTGCCCAGACATCAATTTTGGTGTATATTTATTATTATTTTGGTGAACTTTTTCATAGTTGACAATTGTTTTGGTGAACACTTTCATGGTGAGCATAATTTGTTTTAAGCTAGATGAAGGTACAAAATATCTGAAGATTGAGCAGGTTATAAGTAAGCTAGGTTTTTTTAAAAATATTCCTGTTTATATAGTTAAATATTCGGCTTAATTTATTATTCGACACATTGTAAGCTATAGATCATCAGGAAGACTTTTATTTGTGCGCTTGTCATTTTTGACAATAAAGATGGTTAATTACTACTACAAAAAGTATGCGTAGGACTCTTATCCTTTGCATGCCATATGGTGAATACAATAATGACACTTTCTGCTTCAACGATGAGAAAGGCAAGTGCATCAATGGTGAAAAAGCCTTACTTTATTAACCTATACCCTGTGGCATCTTACATGAAGATGAAATGTGATACTCATAACTCACTCTCTAGCTACATCGTCTTCGCTATATTACTTACCAAAATTATAAATGTGTAACTTGAACATATTAGTGATCATGTTGCTAGAAGACGTGAAAAATATCACACATAAATTTTCATTAAGAATAGGTGGAGATGTCATCATGGATAACGTAACAACAACAACAATGGCGAAAACAATAGCGACACCCAATGTCCTAGGTAATCTTACCTCTATTAACATCTCTGCCCCATAGAGAGGTCGAATCCGAGAAGTCCACATAAAAATATTTTTAGAAAATATAAAAGTTTAAACTTTTGATGGACAAAAGGCCAACAAAAAATATGAAATACTAAACCCAAGTGGCACATAAAATAAATAAATAAATGAATAAATAAATGCTTAAATTAATAAATAAAATAAGTTAATGAACAAATACATAAATAATATATAAATAAATAAATTTTTGTAAGAGAGGAAAATAGCCAATATGACACAATAACAATTCTTACCATTCAATAGCTAAAGGAATACAAAGAAGTGAGCTACCTAGGGTCCATTACCTTAATCCTAGACATTTACATACTCCTATCCTGCACCATATCTTCAATGAATCCTAAAAATGACATGAGACCTTAATTATTCTTAGCCTCTCATTTTAATTGTAAACAATTGAAAGAAATTTTATGACTAGAACTAAAGAACAAATACCATGGTAGATGGTACAAATCAACTTCATCTTAGCTAGCGAACAAATCATCATGATTGTAATCCTCGAAGAACCTATTCATGTCACTAAAACTTTCTCAAAATAAGTGAAAAAGAGAGAAGTTGGATGCATACATTTTTCTTTTTTTAGTAGATATGCAAGGAATTTTCCTAAAAAAATTATCTTTATAGTTGTTTCCTTATATATGTTTTCTTAAGTCTAAACATAGCGTCTGTTGTTTATAAAAGATGACTATTCATTTTCCTACATGTAAAAAAGGTGTACTTTTTAAAGACTAAACATTCATGTTTGTTCATTTTGTAAATCCTTAAAATTCTTTTTTATCTCTTAAGATTTATTTTCTAAGGGTTGGAAATTCATTTTTTTAATAACTAGATGTTCACTGCTTGTGTAATAGCTGAGAACTTTCTATGGGCTAGCTAATAAGATTAATAATTTTATTGGGTAAGCAAGTTATATTATATGAATATTCGTGTGTTCATTAAGTGCATTAATTTATGTGAATTAGTTTTAGGAATTATCTTGAGTCATTATATCATTACGGGAATTTAGCAATTTAATCAAAACTAGGTCGATGTGAGGTTCCGTGAGATTGACAAAGTCGGAGTGAGCTATTAGCTGTCAAAACCAATTGGCCTTTGGTGTATTTAGACTGAAATGTCTTTTTAGTCTAGTGCCAAAAAAATAAAAAGTATGAATGGAAGCCAGAGGTTGTGAGGGCCATTCCGGCAAGGCAATTGTCCTCTTGCTATTCGACAATGGTAGTCTGGAAGTGGGCTAGCGAATAGCAATTTCGGAGCGAGGAGCGAACCAAACGCATCCCAAGCCTAACCTAAACCATGCGCTAAGTTAGATTGAAATTTAGGAGCATAATTCTTCACTCCCTCCTTGTGATTAATTCAAATTCTTTGAAATTTAGCCATGGATTTGATTAGTTATGGTAAGATTGGGGTTTGTTATGTGTATAGTTAGAAGTCAATTGAGAATAAAGGATTGGAATTGGTTTATGGTGGCCTCATTGGTGAATTTATGATTGTATTTAAAGGGTTCTAATATTTAAGGTTACATTTGGGGCTTTGTTAATTGAGAGAGAATGGGGGCTGTAAACTTGAGGGTTTACTTGCTGTGAATTATTGTTCTTGCTCCTTTCCTCATATGTATGCTATGATGTGATCGTGTGGAGTTCAACTTGATTGATTTAATTGAGGCTATGAATATAGGTTTGCCGGTAGATTGGGACAGTACTTATTTGGTTAAAATATTACCTTGCCTTTTGAGACAACCGAACCCAGTTTGGTAGAGTTTAAGTTGTGATCGAGTATTCAAAATGAGTCTCTGCATGTACCTTTGACTGGTTGTGTTTTTGGGTCGCTTTATTAACATCAGGTCTAGTCCTTTGTATCTATGCAGGCGTGCATTTGAATAACGCTTCGAAAAGTTTAGAAAGATCTTTTTTGGTCAAAAGATCACTTTATGAGTCAATGATGCCAACCTAGGTTCAAATGTGATTTTAGCTAAGCTACATACCTGAAACGAAGGTTCAAAAGTCTTTTTAAGTAGTATTTTAAGTGTTAGTTTGCTATGATGCATGATTAATTGTGCCTATGAATCTGATTTACCATGAGTTTTTATTAATTGTTTCTATAATGGGAATCGTAATTATCAAGATAGTTTGAACATCTATTGTTTAAGCATGGCTGAAAGAGAATTTACACTAGAATTGTTTTGGTTCAATCTCAAAAGTTAGAGAAACATTTAATTCACAAAGTTAAGTTTTGAGAGCCTTCCAATAAGCATTTTAAGAATTACACCATGTAATTTTGAGAAAGAGCTAAGTAGCGCTAATTGTTGAAATAAGATTTTAGAATCCCTTTTCGAATGAATATTTTAAGAGTTGGTTGCTAACGTGTGTGATTTCAAGTGGCAGTGTATCTGCCTTGCAATCAATGCGCTTATTTCCCTCTTATGATTAAAGCTCATTGTTATCATTTATTTTTGCTAAATTCAATGCAATATGTGTTTGAAAGTGAATTTCATTTAAGATGTTTTGGGCTAAGAGCATAGTGCTAATTGCAAAGGACTCAGTCTTGGGAGTAGACTTCAGAATCCCCAATTAAGAGGGAATCCGAATTGTGACTGCGCTAAAGAGGGTAGGAGTCCCTTGACTTTGGAAGGCTCTGTGGATACAAAAAGCTACAAGTTATATTACTCACTCAAAGAGAACACTAACTTATGAATTTAATGGCTTGAAAGAGATTTTATCGCTTGTTATGACTTGAAAACTTCTCATTCACGCAATATGCTAGTGAAAAGATGTAGGAAGTATGTATACTATTTATCAAAAAAAGTCCAAGCACTCTTCAAAAGGACTTTCATTAAATTAGAAACGACCTTCTTTATGTGAAATGAGTTTTATAATGGTCCCCCTTGGTCTAAGAAAGAGTTTTACCCCTTTTTGGTCTCTATTTCTGCTTTTACGCCAAAACTACTAAAGCTAGTAAGCCAAACGAACTTCTTTGATGTTAAATGTTAAACTAGAAAGCTAATGGCTTACCTTCCCTGTTCCTGGGTGTTGTTAAGAAGCTGATGCAAGTCATGTAGCCAGATTGCCCTCTCCAATCCTAGCAATCCAACATGAAATATATGACTTGGAATAACGGATGAAATCCACCATCCAAAAATAAGAGATTCACCACCAATCTTCCTAATGTACCAGAAGATCAGATGAAGAATCATACTCTAAAAGCACCACCTTTAGCAGGGATAAAGTTTAGAGAGATTTTGAGAAAGAGTTTGCAACAGCAAACCTGATTGTATTTAAATTCAACATTAGATCACACAAGGATACTAGAGAGGGTTTATATAATACCTCTAAGCTGATTCAAACCAAATTTACATAATGATAATTAAAGTATAAAATTAGAAGCTTGAGCAAGTGAGCTTTAAACATCTAACTAGAAAATGACTAATGATTAAGACATTGCTGCAGGGGTCTATTCATCTCAGAGCCTCTAAAACTCATTCAAAGACAAAGGCACAATTAGGACTAAACATATAATGAGTGACTAGTGCAAGAGAACCAAAAGTAGGCTGACTTGCCATGGGATTGTATTGTTCTGTCCAGCAGTTTGTTTGGTATTTCCTCCTCTTTTTGGTGGTTCTTGACTTTATGCTCAAGCTCTTAGCTGGCTAATAGATAGCAGAAAGCTTCCAAAATACTATGACATATGTTTATGAGCTTAGGACGCCATAATCCTCACTCGAAAGCAATGATCATGAAGTATATTCATTCTAATGTGTACTTGAACCCTGAAAGTGGGTAATTGTCTTAGTGTGATGACTAATTAAGGGAATTTAGCTAAGATCCAAGTCCTTGATACTGATGTGGACCTCCTAGCTTCAAAACTAGTAGCATATTAAGTGGAGTTATGCTTCAAGGCTCAGCTGAAAATCCCATTGACCCTAACCTAAACTGTTCTGTCTTTGCATGACTGTTATGGCCTTTTATTGATCTTCTTAGACTAAGGCAGATCGGATAGCCTCTAAATGAGTTGTTGGGAGTGATTAGTACCCCCTAGGGTTTCTAGTGAAGTAAGATCATTCCTAGGCAAGCCTAAAAACTGGGTTGCTTGCCCTCACAGAATTGATGGCCCAGATGAGCTGTCAGAAGTACCTCACCATTCTCCTTTTGTAAAGTTTGTTCTATGTCCTAGCATTCATCATCCGCCCTACCTTTGAGAAGATATAGTTAAAGTTGGTACCATATTCCACATAGGGACTCAAATCACCCACATTGAAAGTGGCTAATAGAGTCACATCACCTGAAAGCACTAGCTTGTAAGCATTTGGCTCCTAGCTTTGCTTGAAGCTTGAAAGGTCCATCTCCTTTTGACATTAGCTTGCTCTTTCTCTTTGTAGGAAGCCTCTTCTTCTTCAGATGTAACTAGATGAGATCACTTAGCTGATATTTAATTCCCTTTCTATTCTTATTGGCCTTTTCCATATAAGCCTCATTAATGTCCTCTATATGAGCTCTAATTTGCTCATGTAGTATTACAATCTCTTCATTTATTTGGCTCTTTGTTCAACCTCATAGCTAACTTTATAATTATTTGGAAGTGGAATAAGATTAATTGGATTCAGGGGATTGATCCCATAGAGGGCTTCAAATGTGAACATCCAGTAGCCTTGGCTGGGGCTCCATGTAGGCAAACCTAGCATGTGGCAGTTTTAGGCCGTACTCCTTCATTTTCTTCTACACCAAGGTCCTTAGAAGAGTTGAGAGTGTCATGTTAGTGATCTCAGTTTAGCCATTAGTTTGTGGATAGAAAGTGGTGCTATACAATAATTTAGTGCCTAGAAGATGCCACAGGATCCTCGAGAAATGGAATAGAAACTTACTGTCTCTACCACTTACTATGGTTATAAGTACACCATAGAGCTTGACAATTTCCCCAAAGTATAGGTCAGCAATGTGGGAACCCTCATCTATCTTGTGGCAGACCATAAAGTGGGCCAATTCTGAACACCTATCTACCATCACCATAACTAAGTCTTTCCCCCTCTAAGCTCTGGGTAGGGCTACTATAAAGTCTATGCTAACATCTTTTTAAGGCCTCATGAAAACTAGAAGTGGTGTATTAGCCCTTGATGGAACTAGCTCTCAGGTTTTTGGCAGATAGAACATCAAGGCACCACTCTGTGAATATCTTCCCCTATTTTGGCCCAAAAGAATTACTTTTTAAGAATATTGGGAGTCTTGTTTAACCCAAAATGGCTTGTGAGGGATCCTCCATGACATTTCTCTGACTAGTAGTTCCCTCAAAAGATAGCTAGGGACATAGCTTATTCCCCTTGAATAGGAACCCTTCTTGCATTAGATGAAGGCCTTGTGATGGAGTGTTCTTCACTAGCTCTTTGAAAGCTGAATCCTTAGAATAGTAGTCTTGCATGGATTGTAATCCAAGAAGTTTTGCTTCTATGACAAAATTAAGAGCATATCTTCTATAAAGGGCATTAGCTGCTACATTCTCATTGCCCTTCTTATTCTTAGTGGAGAAGGTGATGGCTTATAGAAACTACACCCATTTGGCATATCTTGCATGAATCTTTAGGGCTTAGGTTTAAGGTAGTTGCTCCAGTGATCCAATGCTTTCATAGTGATAGAAAGTTCTTTATCATATGTGGAGTAGTTGAGCTTTGGGCTACTAAGCTTCTCAATGATGTAGGTTATGGGCTTTCTGTGTCGAGTAAGTATAACTTCAAGTCCATTGTGCTGGGACTACCCTTAAACATAAATAATTCTTCAAAGTTGGGCAATGCTGAGATAGGTGCCTTATATTACCTCTATTTGATAGTCTCAACGGCCTTTAGAGTTAGTAGAGATCATGAGAAACTAACCTTCTTTATACATTCTGTACGTGTAGCCATGATAGAACTAAAGTCCTTCATGAACCTCCTATAGATAGAGGTAAGGCCATAAAAATGTCTCCCTGCTGACACTAAGTTTGGTGCATGCTAGGGCTTGATTACTTTAATCTTAGTATTATCAACCTGAATATCTTCACAAGAAACAACATACCAAGGAAAACAACCCTAGAGTGAATAGTTCACATTTCTCAAGCTTACTATAAAGCTTCTGTTCTCTGTGGGTAGAAAAGACTTGCCTCAAATGGTTTATATGTTCACGTTCAATCTTACTATAAATAATCATCTAAATAAACAACCACAAACAAACCAATATAGGGCCTAGGCACCTCATTTATGAGTGTCATGAAAGTGCTTGGGGCATTGGACAATCTAAATGGTATGGCAAGATATTCATAGAGCCCTTGCTCAGTTTTAAAGGCAGTCTTCCCCTCATCTCCCTCTCTCATTCCGATATGATGGTATCCACTCCTTAGGTCAATCTTAGCGAAGACCTTCGAGCTACGCAGTTCATCTAACATGTCATCCAGCCTAGGAATGCGGTACTTATACTTAACTGTAATGTTTTTGATAGCCCTATTATCTACATACACTCTTCAACCTCCATTCTTCTCTGGTAGTAGGGGAGCTGGCACAAAATATAGACTTATACTTTCCCTCACATATCCTCTGCCAATAATCTCCTGAACATCTCTTTGCATTTCCTTAGTCTTAGTGGGGTTTCATGCATAAGCAGGTTTGTTTAGCAAAGGTGCTCTAGGGACCAGATCAATCTGATGTTCAATTCCCTTCTTGGAAGGAAGGCCAAAAGGAAGGTCTTGAGGAAAGCCATCCCTAAACTCTTGATGTAATGACGGGACCAAGGGACTAAAAGGTGGTAATCCCCTATTCAAGGTGGACTTCACCACTAAGATAGCAAGCATGGTCTTTCCCTTAGAAATAGCCCTTTCTACTCTATGTCCACTCATAAGCAAGGAATTGTCCCTATGGTTCCCTTCTTAGATTCAGAACTGTGTAATTAGGGATGGGCTAGAGGAGTTAGGGTCCATTTCCTCCCATTTAGTTTAAAGGAACATTTGTATGCTCTAAGACCCTCCTGTCATACTTCCACGGCTTACCTAGGAGCAAATGGCATGCATCCATAGGCAGCACATCATAGATAACCTCATCGTTGTACCCTCCAATGGAAAAAGCTACTCAGGCTTGCTTCAAGACAGTTACCTTATTTCCTTTCTTAAGCCAGTGCAGGGTTTATAGTCAGGGCTGCTCAACAGTGGAAAGATGGAGTTTGTCAATCAACTTAGTAGAAGTCATATTTGTACAACTCCCTGTATCAATAATCGGGTTATAAGTCTTGTTGGCTAGCTTGCACTTGGAGTGGAAGATTTGGTCCCTCTGGTTTGCTTCTTATAAGGCTTTATGGGTATGAAACGCTATTTTGATCATTAATATCTTCCCTTCTTCAGGTGGATAGTTAGAGGCCTCTTCCTCCTCTTCTAACTCTTCTTCACCCTTTTTCATTTCCATATGATCGAGGTCTTTAATCTCGCTTATAGTGAGGACTCTTCTATTTGAGCAATCTACCAAGAGACGATCACAACCGAGGCACTTAAAACTCTTCTTCTGGCCCTTAGGAACTTCCTTAACAGCCTTTTCCCTTTCCCTTATCTTTGTCTTCTCTAAGAAGGGGATCTGTTGTGCAAGGGTTGAAAGGCTTCAAAAGGGCAGTGGGTTTTGCTGGAGTAGAGGGATACATCTTCATAGACTTAACATGCTTCTCAACCTTGCAAGCCATCTTACAAGCATCCTAAAAGGTGCAGAATGGTTGGAGACTAACCCTATTTAGAATAGCAGGATTCAACCCTTTGAGAAAGCTAGCAATGATCTATTTAGATTCTTCCCTTAAGGCACCCCTGATATAGAGTTGTTCAAACTCCTTGATGTATCCTTTAACCTTCATGCTGTCGTAATGGAGGGAAGTGACTCTTTGGTGGAGTTCTTATTTATAGGTGGCAGACATAAATCTCTCATCCATATGTTTCTTTAGCATAACCCATGTTTTGATCTTGGGTTTGCCCTCTACGGCTTTGTTTTCTTTAAAATTTTCATACCAGAGGGATGAACATTGTTTATGCTTCAGGATCACCAGCTTAAAAGCTTTCTGTCCTGAGTATCCCTTAATCTCAAATATTCTTTCCATGGATTGAACCCATTCGAAGTAGTCATCAAGTTTTAGGCTACCATCAAACTCAGGGGCTTCCACCCTAAAATCCTTAAGGTCATCTCTATGAGTTCTTCTTCTTCTGGGCCTCCTTTCCCCATTAAAAGATCTACTACCATAATAAGAATCTAGGGAGGGACTCTGAGGGTTCCTGTGGAGGCTCCCTATCCCTACCTCTAGGTTGAGCTATAAGCTGCTGAATCTAAGCAATAAAGTTCCTAATATTATCCTGTGTCTCAAGGATAACTTTATCTCTTTTGAGTTTAAGAGATTGTTCAAGAGAGCCCTTTAGGAACTATAATAGGGCATTGAGGAGGAGGAGAAATGGTTTCCTCTTAGGCATTCTATTCACGAACAAGGATTGTAGTCTGCTATAGCTGTTTTGAGGAGTTTAGTGTTCTTGTAGTTGCGTTGTGTTTGGGGCTCGAGGTTCTTTATGGCTAAGTTAGTGGATTTTTGATTTATGGAGTTATTAGGTAAGTGTAGAAGTTAAAGAGGAAAATTAGCACCAACGATCAATGTTGGGCTCTAATACCAGATGATGTATGTCAAGTAGCCAAATTGCCTTCTCCAATCAGAGTAACTAAACATGGAAGATATGACCTCGAAACAAGGATGAAATCCACCATGCAAGACTAAGAGATTCACCACCAATTTTCCTAAAGCGGAGCTCCAAAAGATTAGATAAAGAATCCCACTCTAAAAGCACCATGTTAAGCAGCGATAAAGTTTAGAGATTTTTTTAGAGAGAGTTTATAATAGCAGGTTTGATTTTGTTAAAATTCAACACTAGATCGTACAAGGCTAATGGAGAGGGTTTATATAATACTCTCTACGCTGATTCAAATTGAGCTCATATGATGACAATTAATGTGGAAAATCAGAAGCTTAAGCAATTGAGCTTCTAACACCTAACCCGAAAATGACTCATGATTAAGACCTTGCTATAGAGGGTCTAATCATCATAAAGCCTATAAAACTTGTTCATATACAAAAGGACAATTAGGAATAAACATACAATGAGTCACTAATGAAGAAGAACCAAAAATAAGCTGATTTGTACAAGTGGGACGGTAATGGGGCTACACTGTTCTATCCAGTAATTTGATTGGTATTTCCTCCCCTTTTTAGGTGCTTCTTGACTATATGCTTAAGCTCTTGGTTGGCTAATATATAGGGGAAGGCTTTGGAAATATTATGACATATGTTGATAAGCTCAGAATGCTATAATCCTTACTCAGAAGCAGTGATCATGAAGTGTATTCATTCCAATCGGTACTTGATACCTAGTTATGCGTAATTCTCGTGTTATTGTGACTAATTCAGAGAGTTTGGCTACGATCCAAGTGCTTGATACAGAAGTGGACCTCCTAAGCCTCAAAATAAGTAGCATACTGAATGGAGTTTAAGACTCTATTAAAAATCCCTATGACCCTAACGTAGCTTGTTCTAAGTTCACATGACTATTTTGGCCTTTTATTGATCTTCTTGGACCAAGGATGATTAGACAGCTTTAAAATGAGCTGTTAGGGTGATTAGTACTCCGTAAGGTACCTAGCAAATTGAGGTCCTTCCCGAGCAAGCCCTAAAACTGAGTTGCTTGCCCTTATAGAACTGATCCCTTAGAAGAGCAGTTAGAAGTCCCTCACCATTCTCCTGTTATGACATTGTTCTGTGTTATGGCATACATCATCCTCCCTACCTTAAAGAGTATTTACCATTAAATCCCTACAGTTGATATCATCTTCCACATGGGAACACCAATCTACCATATTGAAAGTGGTTGATACAGTCATATCTCCTTGAAGCTCCAGCTTGCAAGCATTGGCTCCCATCTTTAGTAGCACCTTAAAAGTACCATCTCCTCTTGATGTTAGCTTGCTCTTTCTCCTACTATGAAACCTTTCTTTCTTGAGGTATAATCAGATAGGATCACCAAGCTGAATTCAATTTCCTTTCTATTCTTACTGGCCTTTGCCTTGTACGCCTCTCTTCTCTATATGAGCTCTGATTTGTTTATGCAGCCTTTTAATCTCTTTAGCTCTTTGTTCAACCTCATAGCTAACTTTACAATCTGTTGGAAGTGGAATAAGATCAGTTAGAGTGAGGAGATTGATCCCATAGAGTGGTTCAAATGATGAGCATCTAATAGCCTTGGTTGGGGCTCTGTTATAGGCAAACTTAGCATGTGGTGTTTTAAATCCCATAGCTTCAAGTTCTTTTACACTATGGTCTTTAAGAGAGTTGGGGGTGTCCTGTTAGTGAACTCAATTTGTCCATTAGTTTGTGGACGGCAAGTGGTGCTATACAACAGTTTGATGCACAGAAGATACCACTTACTCCTCCCCAAATAGGACAGAAACTTGGTGTCACTATCACTTACTATGGTTCCAGGTACATCATGGAGCTTGATGATTTCATTGAACTACAAGTCAGTGATGTGAGAGGCATCATTTGTCTTGTGACAAGCCATAAAATGAGCCAATTTTAAAACCCTATCCGCCAGCACCGTAACTGAGTCTTTCCCTCTCTGGGTTCTGGGTAGGGCTACCACAAAGTGTATGCTAACGTCTTCCTAAGGCCTTATGGGAATTAGAAGTGGTGTATATAGGCCTTGATTGAATTGGTTCTCGAATTTATGACTGGTAGAACACTTGGACACCACCATGTGAACATGCTCCCCTACTTTGGTCTAATAGAAGTGCTCTTTGAGAATATCCGGAGTCTTGTTGAACCCGAAATGGCTTGAAAGGGTTTCTCTATGAGCTTCTTTGATAAGTAGTTCCCTCAAAGGATAGCTAGGAACACAGAGCTTAGTCCCCTTGAATAGAAACACTTCTTGCATCTGATAAGGGCCTTGTTATGGAGTGTTCTTCACTTGCTCTTTGAAAGCTGAATCCTCATAATAGTAGTCCTGCATGAATTGTAGCCCAAGAAGCCTTACTCCCAAGACAGAAATAAGAGCATATCTTCTGAAAAGGGCATCAGCAACTAAATTCTCAACGCCCTTCTTATGCCTAGTGGAGAAGACGAAGGCTTATAGACACTCCATCCACTTCGTATATCTTGCATTTAGCTTAAGCTGCCCACTGTAAAACTTGAGTGCTTGATGACATGAGTGAAGAACAAAGGCCTTAGGTTTGTGGCAGTGGCTTCATTTGTTCAATGCGTTTACAATGGCATAAAATTCTTTATCATATGTAAAGTAGTTAAGCTTTGGGCCACTGAGCTTCTCACTACAGTAGGTTATGGGCTTTATGAGTTAAACAAGTAGAGCTCTAATGCCCACTCCACTGGTATCACACTCAACCTGAAATAATTCTTCAATGTCGGGTAATGCTAAGATGGATGCGTCACATAACCTTTACATGATAGTCACAAATGCCTTCTAAGCCACTGAAGACCATGAGAAACTACTCTACTTCATACATTCTGCAAGTGAAACCATAATAGAGCTGAAATCCTTGATGAAACTCCTATAGAAAGGGGTAAGCCTATGAAAACTTCTCACTACTGAGACTGAGCGTGGCATATGCTAGAACTTGATTGCATTAATCTTGGTGTCATCAACCTGATACCTTCACAAGAAATAACATACCCAAGGGGAAAAAAAAACCCCCTTGGCTGTAAAGAATTCACATTTCTCAAGATTACCATAAAGCTTCTAGTCTCTAAGGGTGGAAAAAAACTTGCCTCAGATGATTAACATGTTCACGTTTAGTCTTGCCATAAACAAGGATATCATCAAAATAAAGAACTACAAACAAACCAAAATAGGGCCTAAGCACCTCATTCATGAGTCTCATGAAAGTGCTTGGGGCATTGGATAGTCTGAATGGTATGACCAGCCATTTATAGAGCCCTTGCATTATTTTAAAGGTAGTCTTCCACTTATTTTCCTCTCTCATTCGGATATGATGGTATCCACTCCCTAGGTGGATCTTGGATAAGACCTTCAAGCCATGTAGCTCATCCAAATTGTCATCAAGCCTAGGAATGGGGTGTTTATACTTGGATATAACATTGGTGATGACCATATTGTCTACACACATTCTCCAACTGTCATCCTTCTTTGGTAGTAGGTGAGCTGGCATAGAAGAAGGACTCATACTGTTCCTTATATATCCTTTATTAATAAGCTCCTGAGCTGGCCTGTGCAATTCCTTAGTCTCAGTGGGGTTTCATCATTAAGCAAGGTTGCCTAGTAAAGGTGCTCTAGGGAGTAGATCAATATGATGTTCAATTCCCCTCTTGGGAGGAAGGCCCGCACGAAGGTCTTGAGGAAAGACACCCCCAAACTCTTGAAGTAATGGCTAGACCAGGGGACTGAAAGGTGTGAACTGCTCATTAGAGGTGGACTCCACCACTAAGGCAACAAGCATGGTCTTTCCCTTAGAAATAGCCCTTTTTACTCTGCCTCAACTCACAGGCAAGGCATTTTCCTAACGTCTCCATTCCTTGCTTCAGAACTATGCAATTGCGTAGGGGCTAGAGGGATTGGGCCCAACTACCTCCCATTTAGCTTAAAGGAATATACTTTGGGCTTGCCATGGTGTACGACCCTTTTGTCATGCTCCTAGGGCCTCTCTAGGAGCAAATGTCATGCATCCATTGGAAACACATCATAAAGAACTTGATCTTTATACTTTCTAATGGAAGAAAGCTACTAAGGCTAGCTTAAAGCTAGCTACTTCATTTCCTGTCTTGAGCTATTATAAGGTATGTGGTATGACGTGCTAAATTATGGGAAGATAGAGTTCTTCAACTAAGTTAGTAGAGGCCACATTTGCATAGGTTCCTTCATCAGTAATAAGCTTATAGATCTTGTTGGCTATATTGCACTTAGACAAAGCAGAAGATTTACTTCCTCTAATTTTCTTCTTATAAGGCTTCACTAGTCTGAAGTGCTCGTTTAGAATTAATATCTCATCTCTTTCAGGTGGCAAGTAAGAGGTCTTTGCCTCATCGTTGGACTCTTCTCCCCCCTGTTCTACTTCCATCTATTCTAGGTCCTTAATCTTTTTGATATTGAGGACTCTGTTATTGGGGCAATCTATCTGGAAATGGCTATAGCAAGGGGACTTAAAATACTTCTTCTGATCCTTAGGAAATTCCTTAGCAACCTATTTTCCCTTCCCCTTGTCTTTATCATTTGTAGGTGAGGGATATGTTTTGTAAAATTTGATAGGCTTTAAAGGGGCAGTGAGTTTTGCTAGAGTAGAAGGATAAGTCTTCCTAGACTTAAGCTGCGTCTCGACCTTAACAGCTAGGTTGAAAGCATCCTTAAAGGCCCAAAATGGTTAGAGTTTAACCCAGTCTAGAATAACAGGATTCAACCCTTCAAAAAACCTACCAATGGTTTGTTCAGGTGCTTCCCTTAAGGCACCCCTGATTTGGAGTTGCTCAAACTCCGTGATGTATTCCTCAACCTTTATGTTACCTTCATGGAAGGAAGTGACTCTTTCACTAGAGTTCTTAGTTGTAGGTGGTAGGCAGAAATCTATTATCCATGTGTTTTTTTCTGCTTAACTTAAGTTTGTATCTTAGGTTTGCCTTCTAAGGCTCTAGTTCTCTTTAAACTTTCATACCAGAGGGATATGCATGTCGTTGAAGCTTCAGGACAACCAACTTAAAATCTTTCTCTCCTGAGTATCCCTTATTCTCAATGGTTCTCTTCATGGACTGAATCTATTCAAGGTAGTTCTTATGTTTTAGGTTACCATCAAACTAAGGGGCTTCCTCCGTAAAATCCTTAAGGTCATCTCTTTGAGTTCTTCTTCTTCTAGGCCTCCCTTCCCTATTACAAGAGTTGCTACCATAATGAGAATCTAAGGTATTTGATCCATTTAGGAGTTCCCGTAGAGGATCCTTATCCCTACTTCTAGGTTGAGCCATAAGCTGCTGAATCTGAGCAGTCAAGTTCCTAATAGTATCTTGTATCTCTACAATAGCTCTATGTCTTCTAAATTTATGAGCTTTTTCAAGAGAGAGCTATTTAGGAACTCCAAGAAGCTACTAAGGAAGAGCAGAAGTCCGTTTCCCCCTCAGATGTTCTGTTCAAGGTCTAGGATTGTAGTAGGTTACATCTGTTTCAAGGAGTTTGGTGTTTTTACAGCCCAGTTATGGGGCTAAAGGTTATTTGTAGCTAAGTTAGCAAATTACAGGTTTAAGGGATAACTAGATTAGCTTAGTAACTTGAAGAGGAAAAGTAGGTAGCAAGGAAAACTCACCAAGTATCAAAGTTGGGCTCTAATACCAGATATTGTATATCATGTAGCTGGATTGCCTTCTCTAATCCTAGCAACTCAATATAGAAGATATGGCCTGGAATAAAGGATGAAGTCCACCATCCAAGACTAAGAGATTCACCACCAATCTTGCTAAAGCTAAGCAACCAGAAGATCAGATAAAAATCCAACCCTAAAAACACCTCGTTAAGCAAGAATAAAGTTTAGAGAGGTTTTAATTTACAGCAGCAAATTTGATTGTTTTTAAATTCAACATTAGCTAGTACAAGGCTACTAGGGACAGTTATATGCTACCCTCCAAGCTAATTGAAACCATGCATACATGATGATAATTGAAGTACAAAACTAGAAGCTTAAGTGGGTGAGCTTCTAACACCTAACCTGAGCATGACTGATGATTAAGACCTTACTGCCAGGGGACTAATCATCCTAGGGCCTCTAAAATTGTTCAAATACAAAAGCAAAATTAGGACTAAACATACAATGAGTCACTAATGTAGGAGAACCAAAAATATGTTGATTTCTACAAGTTGGACTATCGTGGGGCGCTGTCCAACAGTAAGATTGGTATTTCCTCCTCTTTCATGTGGTTCTTGATTTATACTCGAACTCTTAGCTATATAACAAATAGGGTAAAGATCTAAAATATTGTGACATATGTTCATGACGGTAAGATGTTGTAATCATTACTTAGAAGCAATGATCATGAAGTGTACTCATTCTAGCTTATACTAGAAACCTAGCAGTGGGCAATTCTATTACTGTGGTGCACTGATTAAGCGAGTTAGTTGACATCAAAGGGTATGATACTGAAGTGGAACTCCTAAGCTTGAAAACAAGTACTATATTGTGTGGACTTAGGCTTCAAGGCTCTGCTGAAAATCCTCTTGACCCTAACTTAATCTGTTCTAAGTTCATATAAATGTTCTGGCGTTTTATTAATCTTCTTGGACTAAGGTTGATCATATAGCCTCAAAATGTGTTGTTGGGAGTGATCAGTAACTCCTAAAGTATCTAAAGAAGTATGGTCCTTCCTATACAAGCCTCAAAACTGAGCTCCATGCCGTCACAGAACTAATCCCCTAAATGAGTATTCAGAAGTACCCTCACCATTCCCCTCTTATGAGGCTTGTTCTTTGCCCTGGCATGCATTAGAAGCTATTAGGTGCAATTAGCCTTATATCCTTAATATCCCAATGTTAAGTAAAAGATTGTGTATGACTGCTAAGTGTTGTATTGTATGCAACTGTTTTGGTTTTTTCGCGATACAGATTATCCACTGAGCGTGTGGTAACTCATTCTTTCTCTATTTCCCTTTTCCCATAGGTTCTTGAAACCAAAAAGACAAGGTAAAAGTCCTTGGTTTATGTAAATCAAGTCGCAACATTCCTTTTTGCTTTGTGAAAGGGTTAATGTGTACATATACACTAGTTCATACGTTAAATGAGGTAATGTGATGTATTCTTAATTTCTTGAGTATATGAAAGTTGATTACTATAGTACATGTAATGCATGTGACTATGAGTTACTCTGAATGGCTGTGTGGCCCAATTATCTAAATAGTTAGTTGTTAGTTGTT
The DNA here is from genome assembly GCA_029747015.1 of Carnegiea gigantea. NCBI lineage: Eukaryota > Viridiplantae > Streptophyta > Magnoliopsida > Caryophyllales > Cactaceae > Carnegiea > Carnegiea gigantea. The sequence goes on from JAKOGI010000947.1 coordinate 298,816, forward strand.
AGAGTTGAGTTTTGTTTTCGACATGTAACCCCGATGCTTCGAGCATGTGGCCTATGGAGGTGTGATCTCTGGCGTGTAGCCGTCAAGCTTGCTGGATGTATTCTCCATGTTCTTATTGTTGCAAGTACCTAATATAAGGCTATAAGCCTAAGTTATGATCAATTTTTTAGTGGAACTTTATCTGTTTCATTATGAATTTTAGAAATTATTAACATCACTAACTCTACAGGGTAGGGCTCTTACAGATGGTATCTGAGCAGGGTCCTGCGATCCTATGGTAGCGAGCTGAGTCTTACATTTCACTTAGACGTCTTGGTATTTCCTAAGTGATAATGTGGCATATGATGTACATTTGGGTGTAAATGTGTTTTTGATATGCTAGCTGATGTGATTGATTGATTGTTGTTTGGTTAGGATAAGCCTATTGGATGGAAATGTGAGTTGTGTGTTAGTTACAAGCTAGATGACTCACGACGAGTAATCTAAGTGTTAGCTCAATTAGTAACTATTTTTACACGTGATCTTTGACGACTTAGTTAAAGGTATACATAGCTCTGAACTTAAAAGGTTAGGAATAGTTAACTATAGGCCTACTCTATACCATTATGAACAATTTGCTCATTGGGCCCTATAATAGAGTGCAAAGACGAACTTAAATATTGGTATAGAGGAGGCTAGAATTGGTTAAGCTATTTTTCATTTTTAAAACCCAAAGATTTTGGAATGTTAAAGCCTTTTCTAATTATCATGATAGGTTTTGCTCTTGTATTTGAAACCTTGCATTCATTTCGTGATATTTGAAGATTTACATTCATTCCATGATAATGTATAGATTTAGAGTTATAAGCATATGTTCCTATGTGTAATTAGATATTTTCGTGTGTAAGCATGCTGAGGCATATATATCATTGGATTGCTAATGATGAACCATTAAGAAAAGGCTTAGAGTTTATTTCCCAATTTTTGGAAACCTCACTAAATGGCACCTTTCTTCTGTAAATTCTGAATTGTTTAAGGACTTGAATGAGATTTTTTTTTACATGCATACATGCACATTTAAGTGATAGCCATAGAGTTCTACTGACGCTTGCAAAAGTATTGTCCCCGCCGTATATGTAGCCTACTAGGGTGAATGATCTATACATTACTAATGTTTTTCTAAGTACTAATACAAGGTCCGAAAGCCATAACTTTCTAGGTGATTGAATCCTCCTTCCATGTTGGGAGTATTTAAGATTCCTATAGCCATATATAGAACGGATGTGTTCCCTAGATCATTTAGGCATCGCCACTGAGCCATTAATGTTTTTGCTTTTGGCTCGAAGTAATTGTTTGCTTGTTGGAGACCAACCTTCTTAATGAGTCAAGTGTCAAAGTAAATTTCAGCCAAATGAACCTTAGCTTTAGCGTCCTTTGCTATAGTCCAAAGCCCACCCTTTGAATTTACAACAATTTTGCACTGTGAATAAATTGCGAGCTAATCCATGAGCATCTGAGGTCACAATTGGTGACCAACTTTTAATCGTTGTAGAAAGGTTGCAAGGTTTACCTTTTAATCATAGGTCACATCATTCCATAAACTTCAATCAATTATCAATGTGATTGATCCTAGGTCACATCATAGGTCACGTCGTGCCGTACACTCTGATTAGTCACATCGATAATTGATCGGAGTGTATGGCATGATGTGACCAATGATCAAAAGGTAAACCTTAGATCCTTTCTAGAAGGATTGGAAGTTGGTCACCAATTACCACCCTAGATGCTTATGGGTTAGCTTGCAGTTTATTCACTACGCGAAATAGTTATAGCTCCAAACGATGGGCTTTGAACAATAGCAAAGGACACCAAAGCTAAGGTTCATTTGGCTGAAAGTCACATCAACACTTGACTCATTAAAAAGTTAGGTCTCCAATAAGCAAGCAACTACTTTAAGCCAAGGGCAAAAATATTAATGGCTTGGTGGTAAGCTTTGATGATCTAGGGAACACATCCATTCTATATACCAATATTAATTGGAAAAGACTTTAACATTCCAAAATCTTTGGGTTTCAAAAAGAAAAATCACTTAACCATTTTTGGCCTCCTCTATACCAATATTTGAGTTTGTCTACTCACTCTATTATAGGGCCCGATTAGGAAATCGTTCATAAGGGCAAAAAGTAGGCCTATAGTTAACTATTCCCAACCTTTTGATTCAAAACTAAGCGTGCCTTTAACTACATCGTCAAAGATACACGTGAAAAAATAGTTACTGATAGAGCTAACACTTAGATTACTTGTGAGATCATAAGCCATTTAGCTCATGCCTTACACACATCACACTTATCCTAACCACACAACAATCAATCAATCACATCAGCTAGCCCATCAAAAACACATTTACATCAAAACATACATCATATGCTACATTATCACCTAGGAAATACCAAGACAGTTCTATGAAATACAAGACTTTGTCCAAGAAAGTCAATAAATGCCAGAACATTCATGCAAATTCAGAACAGGCCAGGTTAGGGTCAAGAGGATTTTCAACAGAGCCTTGAAGCCCACATCCATGAAATATGCTACTTGTTTTGAAGCTTAGGAGGTCTACTTCAGTATGAGGCGCTTTAATCTCAGCTAACTGCTTGTCCTCAAGCAAGCACTAGATAAGACCGATAAGCGAGATGCATTTAAGACTCGAAACATGAAACCTCTTTAAAGTAGGCAAGTTATAGCATATCACAAGCAAGAATATCAATCAACGGCAACCCCAAATGGTGCATAAAACATTTCAAAATCAAGAGAAGGTGAATGTTTTTCAAAGAAGTACATGACCACAAGCTCGATATCAAACTTGATCAGCCCTAAAGAACCACAAAGCATATCATACAAGCACATGGAATTGAGTAGAGCCAAATGGACCGATAGAACCTCACTTTAGGAAATGTGGAGCACTCCCGCTCATGTGTTTGAAATATAGCATAGTTCACTCAAGACTCATTCTAAAGATGCAATCTACCATATGCTTGCTAAGGCTCTCAAATTCTCCACCACTAAAATGCATTGTACACAAGACAATCAAGAGGACTTTATATGGATTGTATTGTGGGTTAAAAGGATTAAGGAAAAGGAGTGAACAAATATATTTGAGACAATGTGGAGCCACTTAGCTAAGTGACTAGGGAGCAACCAACAAAACACCAAGAAACCTTGAAGTTTACCAACACTCCAAACCTAACAATATGATGAACATATCCCAATGAATCAAGTAGGAAATGAGTTGACGAAGAAGGAACATAAGCTATGTATATATCTAATACCAATCACTGAGGTTTTTTTTCAGTTTTTTTTCTTTTGTTCTCTTTTTCTTGTCTTTTTTTTCTTTTTCTTTTTTTCTACATGATTTTCTCTCTCCTTTTTTTTTAACATAACTCTTTTTTGTCTTTTTTTGGGGAATGAAACAAGAATTTCAATTATTAAAAGGCATAGGATCACTAACTATCAACTTACAACTGAATAGATATATACACAACCAAAACAAGAGAGAACCAAAGCAAATGATCAATATCATCAATCCCTCAACAAACCAACATACCAAAGCCACCATAAACTTAATTATCCCCAAAATCACCTACTACATAGATGAAGTTATGCTCCATAGACTTGGCTTAAAGGTAGGAATCTGTGTTTGGCTAAGGGCTAATATGAACGAATCACAACAAAAATAGATATAAGCTTAAAGGGGCTAGCAAAGCGGAAAAACATATAACACAAGGGTAGACTATTTGGCTATGTAGCTAAAATGACCAAAGAAAGAAATGCCTCTATCATATCATCAAATATGCACATGCTAATGTGGTTTTGAATAAGAAGCTAGGCAGGTTCTAGAGATGCAACATGGAAGAGTCACACATATAAAAGAAACATGAGACTAAATATAATAATTAGTCCAAATAAGGATGAAAATCTCATGAGACATCTACCAAAGTCTTATTAAGCTCATAAAATGACTCCATGTACGAACGTTAGTGCGTTCAATCACTCTTTTGCCCCCGGCACGTCAACCCTGTTACGGCTCAGACTTCGAACTCTGCCAACGACTCTAAGAGATAACGAAGTTCTCAAACAAGATAAGGGTCAAAACAAGAAATATTTGCAAAACCTTCAAAAAGTTTAGCACCAAAAGGGATTACACATCAAAAGATACTCAAGCTCATGAAGGCTATCATGCCTAGCAAACATATCATTAGAGGTTATCTCAAACCAATCCTCACCATCTCTATATGCAAATCTAAAATGCAAACCTAAAAATCAACTAAATGCAACATGCAAATAAAAGGAAACCTAAAACTATATGCTCTAACAAGAATGCAAACTAAAAACAAAAATGAAAAACATGAAGCTACCCTTCCCCCATGCTTAGATAAAACATTATTATTCAAATTAAAGAAAGTAAAAGAAGCGAAAGGAAACAAACATAACTACCTCACCAGGTTAGGTAGAGAGTGCACCTAAGCTATGCAGCCTCGTAATAACCGGGGCACATGGAGCATCAACCACTCCATCATAACTTCAAGACTCGACTCATTAAATCAGATGCCATTAAAGCATGCAGGAGCTTATCAAACTCCTAGGACCACAATTCAGAAAATAAAAGGAAAGAGGTAATAATGAAAACCACACCAAACAGTAGAGGTATCCTCTTAACTTTATCAATGGCTTTAGACAAATCATAGAAAGGATTAAAGAATGCAGTCCATGTGATTTTCCTGGGCACGTCCTCTAGGCTTACACAGTGAGGATCAATGGAGGGATCATACCCTCTTAAGTAACCTTGACATATAATCTTGAACATTCCTGCCAAGCATATTAAACATTTTAACCTCATGGCCGAAGTCAACATTAGAATTAAAGATCAAAGGATTTTCTATGGGCGTGTCAGTGAAATACTTGGGGGAAGGTGTAATAGCCCGACCCTAAATCACATTTATTTATTTAATTAAGCCATGTTATTCATTTTTCACATTTATTTATCTCATTGAATCATCCCAATTGAAAAAATTCACTTCGAGTCCCACTTTGCAATTTGAGTTTCATTTACTGGACAATTTCGGGAAAACTGGATAGTAGGCCTTGATATTTATGATTTAAAAGATTAAATTATTTTTTAAGACATTACATTTTAATCCCGAACTTCACAAAAAAAAAATAAAAATAAAAATAAATTTCCAACGCGCTCGATTTCAGTTCTTTCCCAAACCCGAGCTCATTTAGGCCCAATTCCCGCCCGACAAGTCATTACTCCATTTATTTGGCTAAGCACCATTGCATGTGTTTAATTTTCATTGGCTTAAGGTTCCTCTTGCTAGATAAAAGCATAGCCAAGCAAATTTGGCTCATTTTCATCCAAGTAAAACATATCAAAAACATCAAAGCTCATTTCTCTCTCTTGCTTCTCACCACATGGCCAGCCCCTCCCGCACCAGCTTGGTGGTGTTTTCCGGCCACTTTCGGGCCACTCTCTAGTAAGGATTTCAATCCCCAAACAACCTCCCTTCATTGGCTGCCATTTTTCATCCTCAAAACCACCAAATATCATCTCCATCTCTACTTATTTCAAGCTCAAAGTAAGTGACTTCAATCTTGTTCTTTGAATTTTTAGTTCTTGCTTCTTGTTTTGGTTATTTTGATGATGGATCATATTGTTTTTATTGAATTAAAAATCATCTTGGTGATGGATCATGGTGGAGTTGAAGTTGGATGATGCTAGGGTTAGGGTTTTCTCTTAATCATGCAAGCTTCATGTTTAAGTGTTGGATTTTGATTGTTTTAAATGAGATTTTGTGATCTTTGGCATTGGTAATTAATATCAAAATGTTTATGCTGATTTATATATGCTAAAGAGTGGTTTTAATGGGTGGTTATGTCAAGAAAAGCTTACAAGTAACTGCTATTATGCAATAAACAGACCAAAATAGGGTGACTTTAGGATTAAACTGGTACTGTTTGGCACATCCAAAATTCATGATTTTTGGTGTGAAGATACTTCAATGTGTTGGCTTTCAATAGGCTCTAGAATTACTCAATTTCGAGTTGTGTGGACGAAGTTATGACCAATTTACTCAAGACTATGCAGAATACATTGAAACTGGGAACTGAACTGGAACAGTAACTTTACGGGAAAACTGGTATTGATTGGGTCTCTGAAAAATTGTTATTTTTTCAGTGTGGATAGATCAATGAGTTATCTTTCAAATGCCTTTTGAATCGCCTAAATCCGAGTTATGTGGAAAAAGTTATAGTCGTTTTGCTACGACTGCGCAGATTAAACTGAAACTGTACACGTCTGTGTTCTACCCTAAGTTTAGGGACCTTACTATGTGAATCATGCTTTGTTCCCTGAATGAAAGTTTTAGTGGACATTATGAGATTTTCATCTTGGGATTTTACATCTTATTTGAAGGTCAGGAGTGAAAGATATGGATTTTCTAATGCAGACCATCAAACTGTAACATGAGTGAATATAAAACTTTATGACATTTGGAAATATTTTTAGAAGTTTCTATATAATTATGGGTATTGCAAGGGAATCACAAAGCGTAGTGAGTTCAACAAGTTTGATTATGTATAGAAACTTTCTTGGGTTTGAAAATCGAGTTAAGTGAGTATGAAACTGAAATTAGGGAAGTGAGCAGAGTAATAACTCAAAATCAGTGTCCTTTGGACCAAGTTAGGGTGTTATATGAGCTTTTATGAACCTCACAACACCCCTCATAGCATCCATTTCAGAAGTATTAACCATTTGATTATCCATTTCAGAAATATCAGAAACCCATATTTCATTTATATCAATTAAAATCTTTTCATTATCACCTCAATCATTTTCATTTGGCCTATTTTGCTTCAATTTACTGTATTTCAAGTTCAATAGCCCTAACTGATTTAAATCAGTTCATTTTGGTTTAACTTGTCTTATATTGAGTTAAAATCAATTTATTGTATTCAAATGCACAAGTTATGTATCTCATTTCATTGCCCAATTTCAGTTACACATACTTTTACCTCTCAATTATGCGAGTAAGGATCATTTACTGATTGCACATACTTACAATGACATTTATGAAACAGAGTTGAGGCCTAGTTATCATTTCCCATTTTGCATAAGTGTTATCAAGTCAGAATACATTTATCAAGTCAGATGACATTTATGAAACAGCTGACTTGTATCAAGTCAGATGACATTTTTAAAGACTCAAGGTACGTGTATTGCCTGTATCTTTAGAAATCAGAGTGTATTTATCAACATTATCATGTTTTGATAAGTACATCAATGAATCAGTTTACACAGTGATTTATCAGTTAATTAGTGACCCCGTCAGTTATCATTTACAGGGCATTGCCCTTCAATTACCCGCATGGCTTCAGGCTAGGTCCCCCGGTTGGCTTGGCAGGTGTACACCTATTCATAGATCGTAATAGTATCAAGGGGTTCACTATCAGATAATAATTAGCAATACAGTTTTACATTTATCTCATTCACTGTTTTTAACTTAAAATGAATTGTAAAGCGGGCCCAACCAGTGTTCAATGATCATTTAATAATTCAGGAATGCATGTATTGAGCTTCGGCTCATAGTTCAAAATGTTTTTCATGTTTTGTTTTAGGCAAATACTCAGAGTATTTCCCTCATACCAGCGAAACAACTGAACAGAATAAGTGAAGAAGGGAAATCCAGATGGATCAGAAGTAATACCGTATATGCATACCTTAAAGTTGTATTTTGAATTCTTCTATGGACGAAGTTGTAGACTGCATGGTGAATTATCTTACTATGGTTTATAAACCCTTCATTTGTTAACATATGATGTGAGTGTATATGTTTGAGGTTATGCTTAGCTATGTTATTTACAGCACTCATGTTTCAAGCCTAGTCCTTTTGGACGGCGGTAATGCCCCTATCATTGGTTTATCTAGATTTTAATTAAGGGATTTTTTTTTTAAAGAAGAACATAAATAGTGAAACATGTTAATTTGGGGCGTTACAGATTTGGTATCAGAGCCAGGTTGAGATTTTCTTTATGGGATATGGATTATGGAGTTAAGATACTGAGAAAGTTAGTTAGTGAAGAATGAAGATTATTATGATATCATTGGAGATTTGTGATAATAGTAATGTCTGCTTATCTTACACATATTCTACTCGTATATAGTTTGATCTCAAGTAGCAGATTCGATGGAGATTTTGAATAACAAGTTGAAGGTGCTCCAATGCATTTAGGTATATATGGTCATATGAGCCACCCATCTGAATGGTATGCCATCCTTCTAGCTGGAATTGTTTATTTTTGGGATGTAAACCCTTGTACTCCGGGCGTGTAGCCCATAGGGTTGTGGTCTCCGGTATGTAGCCGTTGAGCTTGATTTGGTATCCTTTTATACTTCTATTCAATTCAGATGATGTGATGTAAGGCTTTAAACCTTGGAATTGGCCAGTTTGCAAGCGAAACTCTGCCGTTTTGCCCCAGAAATTTCAGAATCATTAACACTCGTAGCCCTAGGGTTGGAGGTTGTTACAATGTATCCTATGAAGGGCTATTGACTCATTTTGAGGTTAAATGCATAGGGAAAAACAAGTATGGGCAGATTACATAAGTTCAATCAACTTGACAGTTTTGATCAGTGCATAAGGACCGATCTTGAAGTAACTTTTGTCTATGATTACCATGATTTACACAAGGATTTTCCATCCTGACTTTAAGTTTAAGGAGATATCTTTCATATGAAACACGTTTTAAGTGGATTAGAGGTCATTTGGTCATTCAAAACTATTAGACACGTCAAAGTCTACAAAGTTAGCAGAATCCAAATGCACAAGGTCTGAGTTTAGTCCACTTGCAGCCTATACATTCCATCAAATAGAGATGTTTTAGTTATTCTATATCAAAGTTCAAAAAGTAAGCTTTCCAATGACCCATGTTGTAGCATATTTGGAGGCCAGTGGTCAAGGAAATTGAGCCTAGAAGTCTGATGGTACAGACTATTCAAGTCAGTGGATACCTACAACTTTGAGCTTATGCTTCCTCATCATATGGGTGTCAATTTATGTGTTTCTTGGATCCAAGTGGCGATTACTTCAATGTGCTTCATTGATTGCAGATGTCTGCTTCTGTAACTCAAGAATTTCATCTAAGTGAGCTATATGGCATTTCTTGATGTAGTATCCCCTGAATTATCGGATTTTAGAGAGGCATTTTTGCTTCAGTCTATTGCAATTCAAGACTTGCTTAAATTGCCCAAACTGTTGCAAGCAGTCCATTGATTCCACCTCCATTTGTGAAGTAGACATTACTCTTGATAATATTTCACTGCGCCTTCTGGTAACATACCCACTACCATTGTCCTTGTTGGATTATCAACTGTTGGATACTACTTACTTTGACTAAGGGCTTTATCTTTTTGTCCTTATGGCATCTCCCCATCCAGTTGCATCATAATTCACTCTCATGTTACATCTTCATCAGTTCTGGTCACCTTTTTCAAGCCCAATCACTGCTAGTAGCTGGTTTATGATTGGGTTGCACCCATGTCGATATATTATAATTTTGTAGCACGCCTGAACAGAAGGTGGATCTTAACTACACTTTGTATAAAGGTTGGTTATTATCAAACTTGTGGAATCTATTGCTAGGGGAAACGCAATGTGTCTACCTTTTTTGGTTGATTCAACCTCAGTTTCCTATTGAAGATCACTTGCATAAAGCTTAAGTTGGACAATCAAAATCTTTGTTTTATATTTGGACTGCATCAGTGAGAAATTTTGATGGGTTACTGCCCCTTAGAAAAATGCCTTTAGCTGATTCAGACTAAAGAACTCTAGAGTGCAAAGTATGACCAAGTGGAACCTGAAAAATAGATTCGAGGAATGGAGAAAGTTATCACTGTAATAGAGATTCCAGGGGATAAAAAGGTGAGCATTGCAACATTTTATCTAACCGGTGAAACCGATATTTAGTGGAGCATTCTTAAGAATAGGCTCTTAGGGCCTGACTTCACTTCGAGTCGATTTCTAAAAGAACTAATCACAACACTCCATATTGCTAAGTGGGAATTGATAAATGCACATGGTGTGGTAGCCCAGAGTACCTCATCGCTGCCTGTTCTTGAAAACTGAAGGCTGTAGATAAGGGCTCTCACTTTCAAGGCCCACAGCTACAGGAAAGGCTTATGTGTTGAGCAAGAAGGAAGCTGTCACCTCTAGTGTAGTAGTTAGTGAAGCTCTCTTTTAATTTCGAAACCATTTTGTGTATTGATTGATTCAGTTGCCACTCGTTCATTTATATTCACATGATTTGAAATGCAAGTGAACCTTGAGAATAAGAAGGTAGAAATCAATTATGGACTTAAGTTATCTAATGACTCTAGAGTTGAGCGTTCTATCTCTCATAATTTATTTCAATTATTATTGGTCGGATAATTTCCCCTAAAGTTCTGATTCAATTTGACTTGTCAGACTTTGATATCAATTTGGAAATGATCTGGTTGTGTACTTATGGGGTCAAGATAGGTTATGATGACCCTAAGGTTATTTCAAGAGATGAACAAGGAAGAGAAATATGCTTTATGGTCAAAGAGAGGAAAACCTTGTCCTTTAAATTTTGTTATGAAACCAAGTGAGCTCTAATGTCAAGGATATATTGTGCATTGGTGTTATGCTATTAACATTCAACCTAAGGAAGAAAAAGCAGAAGACATCCCTATAGTTGTGAGTTCAGAGAAGTTTTCTGAAAAAGTTACCGGGACTGCTCCACCAAGAGAAATTAATTATGAGATTGAATTCATCCCTGGTGCATAATCTATCTCAAAAACCTCATATCATATGGCCCCAACTGAGCTTAAGGAATTACAGATTCAGCTAGATGCGCTATTACAGACGGGCTTTATTAGGCCAAGTGTATCACCATGGGGGTGCCCTAGTGTTAATTGTAAAGAATAAGAATGAAACCTTGAGGTTATGTATTGATTTCAAAGACCTGAACAAGATCACCATCAAAACCACATACCCATCGCCCCAAGTAGATGACTTACTTGATCAACTGTAGGGAGCAGGAGTCTGATCTAAGATTAATTTGAGGTCAAGGTACCATCAACTTAGCATTATATCTAAATGCACTACCAAAACCACACTACAGACCATGTATGGGTCATGATGAATTCACTGTGATGCCTTTTGGCCTAATCAATGACCCAGCGGCCTTTACGAATCTTATGAATAGAGTTTCAAACCATATCTAGACAAGTTGTGGTGGTGTATATAAAAGATGTCTTGAAATACTCCAAGAACAAAGATAAGCATACTATTCATTTGAGGACAGTGTTACAAACCTTAAGGGAGCATCAATTACATAGCAAATACAAGAAGCATGAGTATTGTTAGAAGCAATGGTATTTTTGGAATATCTGGTCTCAAAGGAAGAGCTTAAGGTTGATTTACAAAAGGGTGAAAGCAGTTACCAAGTGCTCCAGACCCATCCATGCACTGAGATTAGAAACCATTTGAGTTAGTCAGGAATTATTGAGTTCAGGAAGGATTTGACAAATATTGTCCTCCCTGACCAATTTCTTGAAGAAAGCTATAAAGTTAGCAAGAAGATTAAACTGGTGGCTTATGCCTCCCAACAACTCAAGCCTTATGCGAATGATTACCTAACCATGATATGGAGTTAGCAGCTATAGTTTTTACAATGAAAATTTGGAGACATTACTTATATAGAGCACAATGTAAAATCAATACTGATCATCAAAGGTTGAAGTACATCTTCTCTCAAAAGAGGCTCAGTCTACATGAAACATCAGTTGTAGCAGATCCAATGTCGATCAAGAAAGAGAAATATTGTGGCAGGTGCCCTGAATAGGAGGCACAACATACCTTGAACACTGTAGTAACTACTCATCTGGATCTCTTGAGAGAACTTGAAGACCTGGACATTTATTTAGTGTCGCACAGAAAGGGGAATGTTCAAAAGCCAACACTTACCTTAGAGTGAATCAGGATGATGATCCTGAGCTCCAAAAAAATAAAGCAAAACTTTGAGAAAGGGATTCAATTTCAATGGAGCTTGTCATGGAATTCCTTCAGATACAGTGCCTGATAGAGATCAGAGGTTTCAAGCCTGTTTTGATAAACACTTCAAAGAGCCTTTAGAACTAGATTGAACTTTAGCAGTTCTTATTATCCTAAAACAGATGGGCAAGCATCTAAAAATATCAATGGATCCAACTCTTCTGAGTTGGAGCCTATAGTACTTCATGACCTACAACCAACATTTGCATTTGAAGAAAGTATGGAACTTTCAACGGTCAACGTTGTGATAGCACGAGTAGAGAATCCTACATGAAACATCAGGATAACTGACGGCCAACATTGACAACAAAATCATCTTTTGAGTCATGAAGGTCTTCTTCAGCATTCAATAAGGCAGCATATCCCAGAAGACTCTTGAAAGCATATCATTGGAACCGACCAAAAAGCTATGTTGATAAAAGAAGGAGATTCCTGGAATTTCTAGTATATGACAAATTTTTCAAAAGTCTCGCCAACTAAGGGTGTAAGGAGGTTGCACTGCGATGTAAATTGAAGCCAAGATCCTTTGGACCATATCAGTTCATTGGAAGGTTGAATTTCACAATTTGTCTACCAGATCTGCATATATAACTCAAACATGTGCATAACATGTTCTGTGTTCCTTATCTTACCACTCAGGCAGTATATTTCAGATCTTGACCATGCTGTCATAATCAAATCCATTACAGTCATTGAGGGTCTTGTGTTTCACGAGCATCCAATTCAGATATTAGATCACAGGATTAAGAAGTTAAGTATTAAGCAGATACTTTAAATCAAATTGCTCTGGGCAAATTATACTTCCTCATAAACTACTTGAAAAACTGAGGATCAAGCGAAAGTCACGTACCCATATTTATTTGGGATAACCTTGCATCTGTTGGTAAAGTTCATAAGTTTCGAGGACGAAACTCTTTAAGGGGGGAAGGCTGTAATAGCCCGGCCGTAAATTATATTTATTTATTTAATTAACCCATGTTATTCATTTTTCACATTTATTTATCACATTGAACCATCCCAATTGGAAAAATTCACTTCGGGTCCCACTTTGCAATTCGAGTTTCATTTACCGGATAATTTCGGGAAAAATTGATAGTAGGCCTTGATATTTATGATTTAAAAGATTAAATTATTTTTCATGACATTACATTTTAATCCCGAGCTTCCCAAAAAGAAAAATAAATAAATAAATAAATAAAAATTTCCAACGCGCTCGGTTTCAGTTCTTTCCCAAACCCGAGCTCATTTAGGCCCAATTCCGACTCGACAAGTCATTACTCCATTTACTTGGCTAAGCACCATTGCATGTGTTTAATTTTCATTGGATTAAGGTTCCTCTTGTTGGATAAAAGCATAGCCAAGCAAATTTAGCTCATTTTTATCCAAGTAAAACATATCCAAAACATCAAAGCTCATTTCTCTCTCTTGCTTCTCACCACAAGGCCAGCCCCTCCCCCACCAGCTTTGTGGTGTTTTCCAGCCACTTTCGCGCCACTCTCCGGCAAGGATTTCAATCCCCAAACAACCTCCCTTCATTGGCTACCATTTTTCATCCTCAAAACCACCAAATATCATCTCCATCTCTACTTATTTCAAGCTCAAAGTAAGTGACTTCAATCTTGTTCTTTGAATTTTTGGTTCTTGCTTCTTGTTTTGGTTATTTTGATGATGGATCACATTGTTTTTATTGAATTAAAAATCATCTTGGTGATGGATCATTGTGGAGTTGAAGTTGGATGATGCTAGGGTTAGGGTTTTCTCTTAATCATGCAAGCTTCATGTTTAAGTGTTGGATTTTGATTGTTTTAAATGAGATTTTGTGATCTTTGACATTGGTAATGAATATCAAAATGTTTATGCTGATTTATATATGTTAAAGAGTGGTTTTAATGGGTGGTTATGTCAAGAAAAGCTTACAAGTAACTGCTATTATGCAATAAACAGACCCAAAAAAGGGGTGACTTTAGGATTAAACTGGTACTGTTTGGCACATCCAAAATTCATGATTTTTGGTGTGAAGATACTTCAATGAGCTACCTTGCGATAGGTTCTAGAATTACTCAAATTCGAGTTGTGTGGACAAAGTTATGACCAATTTACTCAAGACTATGCAGAATACATTGAAACTGAAAACTGAACTAGAATAGTAAATTAACAGGAAAACTGGTATTGATTGGGACACTGAAAAATTCTGATTTTTTCTATGTGGATAGATCAATGAGGTATCTTTCAAATGCCTTTTGAATCGCCTTAATCCGAGTTCTGTGGAAAACGTTATAGTCGTTTTGCTACGACTGCATAGATTGAACTGAAACTGTGCATGTCTGTGTTCTACCCTAAGTTTAGGGACCTTACTATGTGAATCATGCTTTGTTCCCTGAATGAACGTTTTAGTGGACATTATGAGCTTTTCATCTTGGGGTTTTACATCTTATTTGGAGGTCAGGACTGAAAGATATGAATTTTCTAATGCAGACCATCAAACTTTAGCATGAGTGAATATAAAACTTTGTGACATTTGGAAATAGTTTCAGAAGTTTCAATATAATTATGGGTATTGTAAGGGAATTACAAAGTGTAGTGAGTTCAACAAGTTTGATTATGCACAGAAACTTTCTTGGATTTGAAAACCGAGTTAAGTGAGTATGAAACTAAAATTTGGGAAGTGAGTAGAGTAATAACTCAAAATCAATGTCCTTTGGACCAAGTTAGGGTGTTATATGAGCTTTTATGAACCTCACAACACCCCTCATAGCATCCATTTCAGAAGCATTAACTATTCAATTATCCATTTTAGAAATATCAGAAACTCATATTTCATTTATATCAATTAAAATCTTTTCATTATCACCTCAATCATTTCCATTTGGCCTATTTTGCTTCAATTTACTGTATTTCAAGTTCAATAACCCTAACTGATTTAAATCAGTTCATTTTGATTTAATTTGTCTTATATTGAGTGAAAATCAGTTTGTTGTATTGAAATGCACAAGTTATGTATCTCATTTCATTACCCAATTTCAGTTACACATACTTTTACCTATCAATTATGCGAGTAAGGGTCATTGACTGACTACACATACTTACAATGACATTTATGAAGCAGAGTTGAGGCCTAGTTATCGTTCCCCATTTTGCATAAGTGTTATCAAGTCAGAATATATTAATCAAGTCAGATGACATTTATGAAACAGCTGACTTGTATCAAGTCAGATGACATTTTTAAAGACTCAAGGTACGTGCATTGCCTGTATCTTTAGAAATCATAGTGTATTTATCAACGTTATCATGTTTTGATAAGTACATCAATGAATCAGTTTACACAGTGATTTATTAGTTAATTAGTGACCCTGTCAGTTATCAGTTACAGGGCATTGCCCTTCAGTTACCTGCACGGCTTCAGGCTAGGTCCCCCGGTCGGCTTGGCAGGTGTACACCTATTCACAGATCGTAACAGTATTAAAGGGTTCACTATCAGATAATAATTAGCAATGCAGTTTTACATTTATCTCATTCACTGTTTTTAACTTAAAATGAATTACAAAGCGGGCCCAACCAGTGTTCAATGATCATTTAACAATTCAGGAATGCATGTATTGAGTTTCGGCTCATAGATCGAAATGTTTTTCATGTTTTGTTTTAGGCAAATGCTCAGAGTATTGCCCTCATGCCAGCGAAACAACTGAAGAGAATAAGTGAAGAAGGGAGATCCGGATGAATCAGAAGTAATACCGTATATGCATACCTTAAAGTTATATTTTGAATTCTTCTGTGGATGAAGATGTAGACTGCATGGTGAATTATCTTACTATGGTTTATAAACCCTTCATTTGTTAACACATGATGTGAGTGTATATGTTTGAGGTTATGCTTAGCTATGTTATTTATAGCACTCATGTTTCAAGCCTTATCCTTTTGGACGGCGGTAATGCCCCTATCATTGGATTGTCTAGATTTTAATTGAGGGATTTTTTTTTTTAAGAAGAACATAAACAGTGAAACATGGTTAATTTGGGGCGTTACAAAAGGAGAGGGTAATGAACAAATAGGGAAAACATAGAAATGATCTAGGGAATTAGGAAGAACATTATAATCAAAACCAAGGCTAGGAGACTCTTCATACATAAACACATCACATGACCCGTGGAAATGAGTCTTATCTAGATCATGCACTTCATATAAAATATCTTCTGACTTAAAACATGAATCAGAAACATCAAATCTAGCAACAAACCCAAAAGGCTCACCCATCTCGAGTCCCGTATACTAAGCTAAAAGGAAGGATGAATCATGTAAGGATAGGATGATATTAGTATTGTCCCAGGGTGATGCAAAGTTAGGTTCAGCATAGCATGCATAATAAGGACACGAATTTATATCATGCTCAGAAGAATTACAGAAATCACATCAAAAAGAAGCATAATAAGATCTAGAATAGAACGTGCAAGGATCAGGAAATGAATATCTAGAAGCACAACTAGCATTTTCAAACTCAAATGAATCCCAATCAATCCGTTCAAGTAAATAACATGCATCATCAACATTTTCGCTATGAAAAATCCCAATACCTTGAAAGAATACGTGTTTTACTATTCACACCCTCATCAAAGATGTCCAAAATTTCCCATTTACTCACACAATAAACACATTGAGCAAGAAAATGATTTAAACGTTTAAAATACCTCCAAAATAATTCATGCTTAAATTGGGGAAAATGAAAAATTATCATTGTCTTTTTTTTTGGGTTAATTTAAAAAAAAATTCATTTTTTTCCTAAAGAAAAACAAAATGCTTAGTCAAACCTATCAGGAAAAACCTAATATATGACTCTAGTCCCCAGCAACAACGCGAAAAACTTGATAAGTACGCAAGCGCACGGTGACGTTGTGGCAAATTAAGGTCAATCTCATAGAGACTAGGTTGATCTATTGGGTTGTATTCTCTCAAGATATGCTAAGCGAATCCAAACTTTAGAGTGATAAAAATGCGAAGATAAGGAAACAACTATAACTAATTCAAGGGGTTCCAATTTAACAACTTCTAATTTACTAAATTTAAATCAATTAAAGAGAAAACGTCTAGGAATTCATGTAGTTATGAAGTTGATTGGATCAAAATGTAGAACATGTTTTTTTCTCTAGTCGATTAATCTTGAGGAATTGCAATCTACCCAGAAATTTGATATATTCTTTCAAAATCCACCAAATTTGCCTAAATTAAGTAAAAGTTGTTCTTAATCCAAGTTAAATATCTCCGATTACTTTCTATGTCCCCCTAACATGCTTTTGAGATGAAGTTATGTCAAGTTTTATCAAGCAGTCCAACAACCAAATGTCACCTTTCAGTTTTTCACCCAATTGTTTCAAATGTGCAAGCAAACTTTAGCAAAAAATCTACTCAGACCATGATAATCACTTGATAGAATGAACTCAAACCAATCATGAAAATAGCAAAATTCTATAGATTAAAACATGATCCAATAACCCTTTCATAAACTACTAAATCCCTAGATAAAAATTAAACTACTCATACATGATTAAATTAAACATCTAACTACTCTAAAATGTTAAATCTAAACAGAAAAGAGAAGAGAAGGTAGAAGAGTTTGCTTAGCCAAAATGCATGCTTGAATCCTCCAATTGCAGAACCCGATCCCACTTCCTCGCAAATCTTCTTCTTATATTTGCTCTTCCATTAATCTAGGTCCTAATCTAAGTAGAATTAAAAGGAGTATGAAGATGAAATGATGGGTCTCTCTGCTGCGAAAATGGCCCTATTTATAGGAAAACCCAATCGACAGTGGTGCTTGCTGGCTCGTTATTCTTCTGTTCTTCCTTTCTTCCACGAGCATAGCAACTTAGGGGCATCTGTGGTGAGTCAAAATACATCTAAATTAGGATCAAATGTTGGGTTAAAATGGCCTAACATCCTGCAAAAGACATCAAACAACCATAACCAAGCATAAAACGGGAAAAAGAATACAAATTATAACATAAAGCACATAATTTTCCCTAAAAATGGAGGGAAATAACCCTAAAATGATATACACTTTAAGTAGTTATCACTAACACTCTCAATCAGTACACCATAGAAACAAAATTACCCACTGCTAGGTTTCCAGTACAAGCTGAATGAGTATACTTCAAGATCACTACTTCTAAGTAAGGATTCCAACATCCTATGATCATGAACACATGTCATAATATTTTGAGAATCCTTCCCCTATCTATTATATAGACAACAGCTCAAGTATAAATTAAGGACCATATGAAAGAGGAGGAAATACCAATCATACTGTTCGACAGAATAGTGCAACCTCACAGCAATCTCGTTTACAGAAATCACCCTATTTTTGGTTTTCCTGCATTAGTAACTCATTGTATATGTAGTCCTAATTTTGCCTTTGTATTTGAACTACTTTTAGAGGCTCCATGATGATTAGCCCCCCTACAGTGAGGTCTTAATCATCAGCCATTTTCGAGTTAGGTGTTAGAAGCTCACATGCTTAAGCTTCTAGTTTTATACATCAATTATTAACATGCACATTTGGTTTGAATTTGCTTTGAGGGTAGTATATAAACCTCTCTAGTGGCCTTGTACTAGCTAATGTTGAATTTGAATACAGTCAGATTTGCTGCTGTGAACTATCCTTCAAAATCTCTCTAAACTTTATTCTTGCTTAAGATGGTGTTTTTAGAGTGGGATTTTTATCTGATCTTCTAGTACTTAGCTTTAGGAAGATTGGTGGTGAATCTCTTAGTCTGAGCTGGTGGATTTCATCCTTTATTATAGGTCATGTCTTCTATGTTTCATTGTTAAGATTGGGGAAGGTAATCTAGCTACTTGACATACAACATCTGGCATTAGAGCCCAACTTTGATCCTTGGTAAGTATTCCTTGCTAACTACTTTTCCTCTTTGACTTACTAAGCTGATCTAGTTATCCCTTAAACATGTAATTTGCTGACTTAGCTACAACTTACCTCTACTCCCAAACACAACCTAGATGCAAAAACACCAAACTGCCTGAAACAGATACAACTAACTACAATCCTTACCCCAGAATAGAATGTTTGAGGGGGAAACGAACTTCTCCTCCGTTATTTTGGCTTGTTAGAGTTCTTAAAGAGCTCTCTCTTGAACAAGCTCATGAATTCAGAAGAAACAGAGCTATCCTAGAGATACAGGATAATATTAGGAACTCGACTACTCAAATTGAGTAGCTTATGGCTCAACCTAGAAGTAGGGATAGGGATCCTCCACAGGAACTCCTAGATGGATTAGATCCCTTAGATTCTTATTATGGTAGCAGCTCTTCTAATGTGAAATGGAGGCCTAGAAGAAGAAGAACTCATAGAGATGACCTTAAGGATTTCAGGGCGGAAGCACCTTAGTTTGATGATAGCCTAATACATGAGGACTACCTTGAATGGATTCAGTCTGTGGAGAGAATCATTGAGATTGAGGGATATGCAAAAGAGAAATATTTTAAGTTGCTTGTCCTGAAGCTTCAATAATATGCATCCGTGTAGTATGAGAGTTTAAAGCAGACCAGAGCCTTAGAAGGCAAACCTAAGATACAAACTTTCGTTAAGCTGAAAAAACATATGGATAAGGGATTTCTGCCTACCACCTACAACTAAGAACTCTACCTAAGGAGTCACTTCCTTCCATCAAGGTAACATGAAGGTTGAGGAATACATTAGGGAGTTTAAGCAACTGTAGATTAGGTGTGCTTTAAGGGAAGCACCTAAACACATCATTACTAGGTTTCTTAAAGGGTTGAATCCTACTATTCTAGACAAGGTTAAACTCCACCCGTTCTGGACCTTTGAGGATGCTTGTAAGCTGGCTGTTAATATCGAGAAGTAGCTTAAGTCTAGCAAGACTTATCTCTCTATTCTAGCAAAACCCACTACCACTTTAAATCCTATCAACTCTTACAAAACAAATCCCCATCCTAGAGAAGATAAAGACAAGGGGAAGGGAAAAGAAATTGCTAAGGAAGTCCCTAAGGGTTGAAAGAAATGTTCTAAGTGCCCTGGTTATGGCCATTTCCCAGTAGCTTGCCCTAACAGAAGAGTCCTCACTAACAGAGATTAAGGACCTAGATCAGATGGAAGAAGAAAAGGGTGAAGAAGAGTCAAAAGAGGAGGGAGAGACCTCTTACTTACCACATAAAGAAGGAGAGATATTAATGATCAAAAGAGCACTTCATACCAGTGAAACTGATGTCCTTAAAGTGCACATTATTTTGGGGTCATTTTGTGCCCTTTTTAGCAAGAATTTTGTGCTTTATGTTATATTATACTCCTTTTTTGGTTTTATGTGCGGGTATGGTTCTTTCCTGTGTTTCATAGGGTTTTGGACCATTTCACCCCAAAGTTAGCCATAATTAAGTATGACTTAACTCCGTACGTATAACCCCAAATCACCATGCCCGTTGAAGGAAGAAAAAATAGAAGATTACCAAGACAGAGCTCACCACAGACTGTCCACGAAGAAGGCCACAGTCTGTGGTAAGGCCATAACTATAAGGCTATTCATTTTCCTTCATTGTATGGCTGAGATTGATCGTGTTCTCTTTAAAAAGAGCCATTTTCGTAGTAAAGTGAGGAGACACAGCAAAGAAAGAGAACTCTTCCCTTTAGTTTTCCATTCCTTTCCATTTTTTTCAAGTAAGTGTGAGTGTTGAAGAAGTGTTTACTGTTTAGAGCCCTTAGAAAGTTAGGAAACCCTTGAAAGATCTCCAATTACGCTAAGTTTTGTTCTCTCAAAACTCTATTTAATTCTGTTGATTTAAACATGTGTTAGTAGTTTTCTCAATCTAAGGATTATAGCCAAGTATTGATGTTGGAAACTTTCATCTTTATTTAGTGGTACTTGTTCTTGATGGGGATTGGTTGAATTCTATCTTGTGTGTGAAATTGTTGTGATTAGATTTTGGTAAAATTCATTCGCTAATTCTAAATAGCGAAGCGAAGGACTGAAAGTTGAAACTTACTATTTGATCTACAAGATGTGACTTAACTTAGCAATACTTGAAAGAGATTTGTCCGTTAAGAGGACCTTTAGCAATCAATGATCTATAACTTAGACTAAGCAAGGATGTTTGAAAGAATGACTGGTTAGTTTAGGTAATTCAATTTATTTCGAACGAAGATTGAATTCTAAATGTGATTTCACCCATTTCAATCCCCTATAACATCTCAAGTACATGATATATTACATCGATTGACATCTTTACAAGGTTAAACAAATCTCTAGATGTTTTCAATTGATTGAATTCTCTAATTAGGTTATAGTGTCATTCAACCTCTTAATTGAAATTGTTTGCTTAGCACTTCTAAAGGACAAAACTCAATATATTACAATTGGTCTTTGTGGGAACGATATCTTTACTAAACTATAACACCTGTGCACTTGCGGGTTGGGTCAAATTTTTTGTGCCGTTATCGGGGACTAAATTAATGGATTGAGTTAGCCCTCAGAAATTGACTAAGCATCTTATCATTATTTTCTTTATATTTTTTTTTCGTTGGTAGTCTTGTTGCTGATTTTACATGTTTCTCCTTTATATGTGAAGTCGCTTTTTGTTTGAATCCGATCCAGAAATCGAAATGACTTTTCACTCTAGAAGAAAGAAATTAAGGGTGGAAGAGCAATGACTCAAGGCTCAAGCAGTTTCTTCATCAATGGTAGAAATAGGAGGTGACCAAAGATGGAAACTTTAAGCTCAAACCAGCCCTTATGTTCATGGTACAACAATCCTAGTTTGGAGGCACCCCACTAGAAGTTCAAAACTTGCACCTCTTAACCTTTTTAGAGGTGTGTGATACATTAAAGTTCAACGGAGTTTCAACCGATGCCATCTGCTTGCGCCTATTTCCCATTTCACTTAAGGATAAGGCGAGGGCGTGGCTTTACTCGTTGCCTCCAGGATGCATAGTGACAAGGGATGAGCTTATAAAAATCTTTCCCGCCAAGCTCTTTCCTTTGAATAAG
Source organism: Carnegiea gigantea (assembly GCA_029747015.1). Lineage (NCBI taxonomy): Eukaryota > Viridiplantae > Streptophyta > Magnoliopsida > Caryophyllales > Cactaceae > Carnegiea > Carnegiea gigantea. Next base: position 320,927 of record JAKOGI010000947.1, read on the forward strand.
ACGACAAGCCCGTGAAATCAAATCACTACTTCCTCTCAATAGGAAGATGAAACTCTTTATTAAGCATAGGAGCGATTCAAGGATCTGTTACGATTATGCCATCACTGTGGTCTTCAAAGATGGATGATTGTGCAGACATTTTATAATGGAGTCACCCAATTATTAAGGTCTACTATTGATGCGGTAGCAGGAGGTACCCTTATGAACAAAAATGAAGCTGAAGCATATAATCTTATACAAGAGATGACCGTTAACAATTTCCAACGGTTGTCTGAGAGAGCCCAAGCCAAGTGAGTTAGAGGTAGGTTGGAATTAGATGCTATTTCTATGCTTTCTGCTAAAGTTGATGCTATATCTCTAAAGTTGAAATGCTTGAATGTTAATTTTATTAGTTCGAGTACCCCTTTCGCATCAAGATATATGTGGATTAGTTAATCATTTGAGTGTGCATCGTCAAGTGGGTAGTCCTTTTGCCCAATATGTAAGTGATCAGGTTAATTATGTGAACAACTATCATGCTAGATCAACGAATAACCCTTTTTCTAGCACGTATAATCTAGGTTGGAGAATCACCCTAATTTCTCTTATAAGTCTAATGCCTCACGCGTGCTTCAAACAAAGTTTAGACCACCCCCTGGATTTCAAAGACCTCCTATCCTCAACAAGCACCTCAAAAATCCAACTTAGAGTCCATGATGGAGAATATGCTTTTGGCTTAACAAAAGCAAGATGAGTATATTATGCAATTAGCCTCTAAGTTTGGTGTGCTTACTACTCACAACATGATGTTGGAAGCCCAAATTGCTCAATAAGCTACATCTTCATGCACACCTCCGGGTAGACTGCCTAGTAAACCCGAATCTAACTGCCATGAGCATTATAACTACGTTACCTTGAATGAAGGGATAGAGGATCTTGAAGGCCCAGCACTTGAGGATGGTAAAGAAGTGATCATGGCTGAGTGTAAGGAGTGAAATGATCATGGCGAGCTTATGACCTTTAGCGAAAATGATAGCTCCGAGATTCCCGAAGTCTTCCCCCCCAAGCTTCTTAACCCTTGTAGCTTTTCTATTTCCTGTGTCATAGGAAAAATGAATATTAAAAGAGCCCTATGTGACCTTGGTGCAAGTGCTAATTTGATGTCCTACTCTGTGTTTTATAAACTTCATTTGGGACCATTGCAACCTGTGCCCTTCTCAGTCCAATTAGTAGATAGTTCTGAAAGCAACCTTTGGGTACATTGGAGGATGTGCCCGTAAAAATAGGGAATTTTTGGCTATTAGAACATTTTATCATTGGAGATATAATTAAGACTGACGATGCCGAAATTATTCTTGGGAGGCCCTTCTTGTCTACTTCAGGTTACATTATTGATGTAAAAGGGGTGCAGGTAACCTTTGAAGCAGGGGAGTGTTATGCTACGTTTTGTTTTATAGACGAGGAAGTTGTTTCTCTTTATTCTTTCCTATCTGATGTACTCCCGCTTTCTCCTGAAATTGAAATAAAGCATGGTTAGAGTTGTCCTCACCCTTCTAATTTTGATTGGATTTCTACTGAGGATCGCAACCAAGGTTATGTTAAGGTGGAGTTTACCGCTCCTATGCCACCTACCGTACCCAAGGTTGAGGTCTATGCTTCTAATGAGTCTTCCATGAATGATTATTGTAGGTTCGCCCAAGTAGTTCTTTCTTTACCCCTTATGGAAGGAGTTAATTTGGATTCTGATCTTGGGATTAAATATGATGATAGTGGTCCATTTGATGGAGCCTGCTATGGATTTGTCTTATATGCTGATGATACGCTATGGTGTCATTTGATGATGAAGAAGGGCCTCCAACCGCAATATCTAATGTGGTATCTTAAGTTGAAAGATTTCAATTTGATGGTTTACAACAAAAATGATGCCCATATTTTCACTGAACCTCGAAGCGGAATAGAAGAAAGGACAAGCTCCCGACCTTCAGCGAGCACTTTGTGAGAGGCAACCTAAGTGCTTGTTTTACTTTTTTTCCCCTTTATATGTACCCTTTTATTGTATTTTGAGTTATTTTTGGACTTAAGAACCTTCATAGAAATTAATTAACCTAGAAAAAACAAATAGAAGCACAATAAAGGTTTATAGAGCCTCTATAGACACCACCATAGCCTGTGAAGGCTTTAAAGAATAAGGGAAAGCAAAATAAAAAGAGAGAAAAGCACAAAAGATCGAGGACTAGAGCTGACTACGAGTAGCCCATGGCCACCACCACGTTTCGTGGTGAGCCCCCCGTCTACGGTTGATGGAGTCCTACCTAGCCAAGACCATGAAGATCCTTAACCAAGTCCAAGAAGTCCGAAATTAATGTCTAAAGTCCAAAGGATGGCTCACATTTTGCAAAGGAAACAACCAGTAGCATCCAGGTTGAAGGTAGATTTTAAGCTCGAATTTGTGTTCTTGATTACTTTGGTCTCCATGAGATTTAAGTCCCAATGTTTTGCATATGTTGGATCTCAAGATGTTATCTACCTGGTCCAATTGATAAATTCAACTTAAGTCAAGCGGAAGTTGAATGACCAGGTCATTTCTGCAAACTGTGTATACTGGAACCAGGTTCGACTGTTCCGCGTTTTCTGAGGTTTTGGACCACCAACTGAAGTCATGATACTGTATTTTCATTTTTAATGTTAGGAGACATCCAGAGCTTTCTAACCATATGTGGCAATCCAAATCATGCCCACTTTTTGCATGGGATGTGTGTCGTCCAAACATAGGTTGCAAACTGCTGCATTCTGCCCGATTGCACCTAATTGGTGTAGTTGGTGGTTGATGTCATTCCAACCATCCAATCCTGCCCAAGTAACATGATTTGGTAGTTAGAGGAGTCTTTGACCCAATCATAGGATAGCCAAATGAAGAACCAATGAGGAACAAGGAAGGAAAGGTAGATGCATCCTCATTGGCCAGCCGTAAACCAAGAAAGCAACCAACCACTTTCCGCTTTTCTCTGATAAGCTGATAGCTACCTTTTTGCTAAAGTACTTGTTTAGTAAAGAGTTTAGCTTTAATCCAAAAGATTAACTAGACTCAAAGGTTGTAACTAGCAAAGGTTAAGCTAGGGATTACTTTAATGTTTCACGGGTTAAGCTTAAACCATAAACTAAGCAAGATTAGAAGGTTTCCTAATCTTAAAGGAACCTCACCCCCTTTAGTTGACCAGCTTGTGCACATGTATGTTAGAGTATAATGGCTTGAGTGTTCACTTTTGTAATCAGATTGCTTAACATTGAATGAGAGAAAAGTGAGCATTGATCCTATGAAAACCGAAAACAGTTAAGTTGCTTATCCCTAATTAGGCGATTAGACTGCCAATCAAGTCAAATCTTAAAGTTAATTAGGTGGTGTAGCTGTATATTAATCATAGTTTAAGGGCCCTACACTTGAGATGGTGGCGTTTCTATATCAAAGTTTCCGGTATAGTTTCTGTCCTTTCCTTGCTTTGCTTTCGGGTTTCGTGGAACTCAGGCCTAGAGTATCGTTTATTCTAAGCTTAACTCTCATTCCCTTTGAGTGTGAGATTAGTTCCTTGGCATTTCCAGCATATTTGGTATCAAAGCTAAGTTTCCCCTTGGCCTAGTGTTCCCCCTACACTTCTAGATTCGTTCCCTATACATAATCCAAACACAAACCCATTTCAGTTCTTAGTAAATCGGATACACGATGAGTACTAGCTTGAGCATAGAAGAGAAGCTTTAGGCTATTTTGAAGAGTAATCAAGCCATAACCACTTCAAATCAAGAACTTAAGAGTTCTAATCAGGAACTAAGAGCTTAGAACGAGTACATAAGGAAACAACTGGGTACTTTTTTTGAAACAGAAGCAAAAGATCAATGAGGAACCAACCCAGTTTGATCAAAGAGAAGAAGAAGAAGCTAGCAACCCTTTAAGTTCATCTAGTGAAGACGAACCAATAAGGAGGGTAAGAATAGAGCTAAGATTTTATTCCAACTCTAATGATTTTAGAGTTCAGATTCCAGAATTTGAAGGAGAGTTTGATCCAGATGAGCTCCTTGAGTGGATGCATATAGTGGAGAGAGTTTTTGAGTACAAGGGTGTTCCAGATGACAAGAAGGTTAAGATGGTAGCCCTTAGGCTAAGGAAGTACGCCTATCTTTGGTGGACTAAGCTTTGTGCCAAAAGGGTAAGGTGTAGGAAAAGCAAAATCAGGACATGAGAGAAAATGAAGGCAGAGCTTAAGTCATAGTTTCTTCTACCCCACCTACATCCAAGATAGTTACTCTCAGCTTCATAATCTTAGACAAGGTGTCCTCAATGTTGAAGAATACACACATGAGTTTGAAAAACTCATGATCAAGTGTAACATTCAAGAGCCAGAAGAACAGATCATATTGGATACTTAGGGGGACTTGATCCTAAGTATGCTAACATGGCATAAATACAACAGTTCACCACCTTTGATGAAGTGTATGCACTTGCATACAAGGTTCAATAGCGAAAGAAGACCAAACATCCCTTTAAATGTAAGTTCAGCAAGCCTCTACCCCAGAACACACCCTTTAACAAGGGGAGTTCTAACCCACCTCCTAAGCCCATAAATCCTTCCCTGCCATTCCCACAAAGACCTTAAGCTCCATAAAAGAACCAACCACCTCCAAATAGACCCGATCATAGTCCCATGAGTGCGAAACGGCACTTTAGGTGCCAAGGATTAAGATACATTTCCACGAACTATCCAAACTGAAACGTGATTACCTTAGCTGAATGGAAAGCCGCGCAAGAGCAAGAAATTGAGGAGGAAAATGAAGGAGAAATTGAGGGAAACCTTGAGGAAACACTAGAGGAGGTAGAGGAGGAAATAGATAAGGGCGAGATGCTGGTCTTAAGAAGAGTTTTAAGTGGCCAAAAGGGTGCCAAACGTGAGCAAAGGGAGAATATCTTTCATACTCGATGCATGGTTCAAGACAAAGTTTGCTCATTGATCATTGATGGAGGGAGTTGTGCCAACAAAGTTTCTCTTAGCATAATTGGGAAACTAGGCTTTCAAGCCACTACCCACCCCCATCCTTACAAAATCCAATGGATAAATCAAAGCAAGGGGTTACAAGTTAACTACGAGTGTCTCATTTCTCTATCTATTGGCAAGAACTACCAAGATGAGTTATAAGATGTGATGTTATCTCCATGGATGCATGCCATATCTTGCTGGATAGGCCTTGGACGTATGATAGGAAGGTGATGTATAATGGGTTCTTGAATACATACTCCTTTTTCAGAGGAGGAAAGAAGATCACCCTAGTTCCTTTATTCCCATCCGAGCTCCACAAAAGCAAACCTTAAAAGAAACCCAAGCATTCTAGTTGTTTACTAACCTTTAGTGAACCACTTTTAAGGGCCTCATACCATAAGGCTTTTAGGGAGTGGATTTTGAACATCCAAGGTGAATGAGAAACTCCCTTACCAAGCCACCCCATTGCCATTTCATTGATACACCAATTTTATCACTTGTTTCCAGAGGAGATACCTACAGATTTGCCTCCTCAAAGAGATATCTAGCACTACATAAACCTCATTCTAGGTTCTATCCTTCCAAACAAGCTAGCATATAGGATGAATTCTAAGGAAACCATAGAGATTTAAAGGTAAGTGGAGGAATTAATGACCAAAGGGCTTATACGTGAGTCTTTAAGCCCTTGTGTCATACCTGCCTCACTAGTTCTTAAGAAGGATGGCACCAACATATATGTGTGGATAGCAAAGTTATAAACAAAATCACAATCAAGAACAGGTATCCCATTCTTAGACTTAAAGATATGCTGGATGAGTTACATCGCTTAAAGGTGTTTTTAAAGATAGATCTTCGAAGTGGATACTACCAAATTAGAATCTGAGTGGGAGATCAATGAAAGATGCCTTTCAAGACCAAAGGAGGGCTATATGGGTGGCTTGTTATGTCATTTTGTATTTCTAATGTTCCTAGCACATTCATGAGGCTAATGAATCAAGTATTGAGACCTTATATTGGAAATTTTATGGTTGCATACTTCGAGATATTCTAATTTATTCTAAGAGCGAGCAAGAGCATCAAGATCACCTTACTCAGATTATGCTTGTTCTTGAACATAAGAGATTGTATGGTAACCTCAAGAAGTGTACCTTTTTCACTCATTAAGTAACATTATTACGTTACAATGTTTCTTGTGAAGGAATTAAGGTAGATGAGAGCAAGTTAGAAGCTATTTGATCATGGCCTCTCCCACAAAGTACACATGATGTTCGAAGCTTCCACGAATTAGCTTCCTTTTACAGGAGGTTTATTAGGAACCTCAACACCATAATGGCTCTCATGACAGAGGTGAGTGAGGGTACATCATTCAAATGGACCCCTAAAGCCCAATCTGCCTTTGAGGAGTAAAGAAGAAGCTAACTCAAGCACCCATTCTTGCCATGTTGTGCTTTAAGAAAGTCTTTGAAGTTGAGTGTGATGCATCTAGAGTTGGAATAGGTGGTGTTTTTACTCAAGAAGGTAAACCTTTGGCCTTCTTCTGTGAGAAATTGTGTAATTCAAGACAAAAGTATTCCACCTATGATAAAGAGTTCTATACGATTGTGCGATCTCTTGAGCATTGGAGTCATCATCTTGTGGCCAATGAGATTATTTTGCATTCTGATCATGAGGCTCTGAAGTATATTCAAGGCCAACACAAGTTAAACTCACGTTATCTCAAATGGGTTGAGTATCTCCCATCATTTTACTTTACAATCAAGCACAAGTCTGGGAAACTCAATCAGGTGCCGTTGTATTATCTAGGAGGTATCCCCTCCTGTTTCAGTTAGATGCTTCTATACTTGGTTTTGAGCATCTAAAATATTTATACACTAATGATGAAGACTTTGGGGAGTTGTTCTCTCTGTGTCAAAAGCACCCAAAAGGAGATTTCCTAGTCTAAGAGGACTTTTTGTTTAAGGGTACACAGCTGTGTATCCCAAAGTGTAGCACCCGTGTGCTATTGATTAGAGAGGTGCATGGGGGTTCATTAGCTGCTCATTTTGGGGAGTCCAAGACCTTAACCATGTTAAGGGAACACTATCACTGGCTAGGAATGGAGAAGGATGTTCAAGACATCCTAAGAAGATATGGAATGTACCAAGGTACTGAGAGTCATTCCCTTCCCTACGGCTTATACACAACCCTTCCATTGCTAACTTTACCTTGGGTAGATGTAAGCATGGAGTTTATTTTGGGTTTGCCTAAAACCCAAAGGAACAAGGATTCTATCTTCATGGTGGTGAGGCTTTCGAAGATGGCATATTTCATATCATGCAGCAAAACCAATGATGCTGCACACATTATAGAGTTATACTTCAAGAAGGTGACCAGATTACATGGGATTCCTAGGTCTATTGTTTTTGATAGGGATACAAAGTTCTTAAGTCATTTCTAGATTACCTTATGGAAGAAACTTGGTACTATACTCATGTATAGTACCACCTGTTACCTCCAAATTGGTGGGCAAACTGAAGTGACTAATCGAACCCTAGGTACTCTCCTAAGGGCTTTGATTAATCCTCATGCCAAAGCTTAGGATCTACTCTTGCCATATGCTGAGCTCGCTTATAATAAGGCACCAAGGAAGGCTACTGGCCTATCTCCCTTTAAAGTGGTCTATGAAACTGATCCCCTTGGTCCACTTGATCTCACCCCATGATCTTTACACCAAAAGCCTCATGTGGATGCAGTAACTAGAGTGGAAGAGATTTGGAAGCTCCATGAGTTAGTTAAGGGCATAATAGAGAAGATTAATGCATCATATCAAGCCAAGCTAACAAGCATAGGAGAAAGATGGTTTTTCAGCCTGAAGACCTCGTATGGATAGATTAAAGGAAGAAACGTTTTCCTTTCAAAAGGAAGAACAAACTGATGCCAAGAGCCGAAGTTTCATTTGAGGTTCTGGACAGGGTAAATGACAATGCATACAAGGTAGATTCATCACACGATTATGAAGTTTCAGCCACATTCATTGTGGCAAACTTGAGCCCCTAACTTTTGTATGACTACCTAGCAGATTTGAGGATCAAATCTATTCAACAAGGGGAGGATGGAGTCGTACCTAGCCAAGGCCCTGAAGATCCTTAACCAAGTCTAGGAAGTTCAAAATTAACATCCAAAGTCCAAAGGCAAAGGACACAACTAGTAGCATCCGAGTTCAAGGCAGATTTTAAGCCCGATTTTGTGTTCTTGATTACTTAGGCCTCCATGAGGTTTAAGTCCTAATTTTTTACATATCTTGGATCCCTATGATGTTGCCTACCTGGTCCAATTGATAAATTTGAGTTAAGTCAAGCGAAAGTTAAAGGAGTAAGTCATGTTTGCACACAGTGCTGGCTGGAACCCGGTTATGATCGGTCTGAGTTTTCTAAGGTTTTCGACCACCAAATGAAGTCATGATTCTGTATTTTCATTTGTAGGGTTAGGAGATATCCAGAGCTTTCCTACCATTTGTGGCAATCCAAATCATGCCTACTTTTTGCATGGGATGTGTGTCGTCCAAACATAGCTTACAAATTACTGCACTCTGCTTTGTTGCACCTAATTGGTGCATTTAGTGGTTGATGTCATTCCAGCCATCCAATCTTACCCAAGCAACATGATTCGGTAGTTAGAGGAGTCTTGGAGACAATCATGGGACAACCAATTGAGGAACCAATGAGGAACAAGGAAGGAAAGGCAGAAGCATCCTCATTAGCCAGCCATAAAGCAAGAAAGCAATCGACCACTTTCCCCTTTTCTCTCACATGCTAGTAGCTACCTTTTTACTTAAATAGTTGCTTAGTAATGAGTTTATCTTTAATCCAAAAGATTAACTAGATGTAAAGGTTGTCATTAGCAAAGGTTAAGCTAAGGATTACTTTAGTGTTTCACGAGTTAAGCTTAAACTGTGAACTAAGCAAGATTAGGAGGTTTCCTAATCTTGAAGGAACCTCACCCCCTTTAGTTGACCAACTCGTGTGCTTGTATGCTGGAGTAGAAGGGCTTGAGTGTGCCCTTTTGTAATCAGATTGCTTAACATTGAATGAGAGAAAAGAGAGCATTGCTCCTTTGAAAACCGAAAACACTTAACTTGCTTATCTCTAATTAGGCCGATTAGAGTGGTGATCGAGTCAAATCTTAAACTTGATTAAGTGGTATATCTATATCTTAATCATAGTTTAAGGGCCCTACGCTTGGGCTGGTGGTGTTCATGTATCCAGGTTTTAGGTTTAGTTTCTATCCTTTCCTTATTTTGCTTTCGAGTTTCGTTGAACTCAAGCCTAGGATACCATTTGTTCTAAGCTTAACTCTCATTCCCTTTGACTGTGAGATTAGTTCCCCAGCATTTCCATCAGCGATTGAGGGTTTTTAAGGCCCGTTTGATCCAATGCTTTTCATCTTCTTCCTCAAACGTGACACACTCTCTCTCTAAAACACTCCATTCTCTCTCTAAAACCTCCATAACCATTCACCCTAAACCTTCAACTTTTCACCAAAATCCACCAAATTTCTCGCGTTTTCACTTTCTTTCTTCACCATCACCATATTTCTCCCTTTATTTTTCAGTTTCAAGGCTTCTTTCTCTTCCATTTTCAATCTCCATGCCCACAACTTTGATAAACTCTATTTTTCACTTTTATTCTTCCAAATACCATTTTTCTTCCATATTTCTCCACTATTTACTTCCCTTTTTTCAAATTTTACATTTTCTAGCATTTTTCTTCTCATTTTCTTTTTAGTTTAATTTTTTAAGTTTTTTTCACATTACACCATTATGGCACCAAAGAAGGCAAAAACCACACAAGAAGCTAGGACTTCAAGTCAAGCCCCACAACAAGCTCTCCGAAGCTCCCGAACATCAACCACCATAACAAATCGAGGTAATACTCTGCACCCCCTTTGTTTAACTAATCTTGAACACATTGCTAGATATAATGCTTTAAGTAGTAAACTTGTAGTAGCTATTCAATATTATGATGAGGATGTGTTGAATCATTTGGCATTATTGGATGATATTCGTTGGTTGTTTACTTAGGGCGGAGTGGGCCAATTATTAGAGACTAGGGACCACACCTATCGGGACCTTACACTTGAATTCCTAAGCACATTGCATGTTAAGGTCACGAGTGGTCCTCAATGTCAAGAGGGCCACATTTCCTTCTATCTTAATAGGGAGTTTTAGGAGATTAATTTAAGTGCCTTTAATAGTATATTTGGTTTTCTACCAAGTATAGACATCCCATTCCACCATGACCTTAAGGTATTTAATCCAAGTGCTCTTTGGTACGAACTTTCTAGGGATTATCGATATGACACCAATAATTCCAAAGGCATGGTTATTCAAAATGCCTGTATTTGTGCGGTCCAATGGTTATTAGCTAGTGGTTTGTTTACCCGGGAGGATAGTTTAAATGCACTTCGTTTGTCTAAATTATAATTTTTGTATAGCATGCTTCAAGGTGATCGGATTGACCCCGGGTCATTCTTAGTCAATCAGTTGTACAGTGCAGCCACTAGTTCTGCATATAAGATTGTCATTGGGGCCTTACTACCCCCATTGTTAGGTTGGTTGAAGTTAAACTGAACCCTGATGACAGATTTGTAGGTTTGGAGGGGTTAAACTTGGCCGCTTTTGAACAAATAAAATTTTGTAAAGTTGGTGGCTCACGTATTCGTTGGATTCATACTGGGAACCGACTTATGCCTCTACCGAATATTAATCGCGTCTCTCTCCTGGACTGGGTCAATCTCTACTTTTACTCAATGATGAAGAGTTAGCGTAACCTGCTCCATCTCCTCACCCTAGGGCTTCTAGTTCCTCCCAACCGTCCTCACCTCATGACCATCCCAACTTGCATGCTAACCTTTGGTTAATTCAAGAGGAGCAACCTTCTCTATGAGCTTATGTAGAAAGTTAGCATGCCTCACTCTAAGGCTTTCCTGAAGAGTGCTATGATGAGCTTGGTGGGATAATTGCCTCCCAGAACCAATATTTTTAACACTTTAGGGCCTGCTAAGAGACTTGGAGAAACTGGCACATTTTCGAACCCCACCCTCCTTCTTCTCATCTACCCTCTCCTCCTCCTTTTTAGAGTCTTATGCTTGGATTGAGGACAATGCGTTGTCCAAGCATGGCAGAGTTGTTCTACTTTTTCATGGTTGCACATATGTGTGCTATGGATGTGTGATAATTTGTGTTTTTAGGTTTAGTTTCATTTTTAGGTTGATCATTTAGTTTTCGGGGTTTCGTTCTTTGTTTTATTTTTCTTTTGACACCTTCTAGTTTTTAGTTGCAAAAAAAAAAAAAAGATAAATCAAGAAAAAAATACAAAAAAAAACCAAGATAGAAAAAACAGCCTATAAATCCTCTGCTGATGAGTCTTTAGACTAAGTGCTTTTACCTATTTTGACCCTTTTTGGTAGGCCCATTTGTGAATAAAATGTTCGTTTCAGCATTTTCGAACTACGCTTCATATTTTGACCTTCACATTGGATATGAGTTACTCGCTTAAGGATTCTTAGCATGAGTATTTGGCATATGAAATTCTAAGAGCTAGATGAGCCTTGTCCGGTGAGATTTTGAGCCTAAATAAACTAATTCTTCAACTTAGTCTCATATTTCTTTTCATATGTGACTCTTCCTAAATTTTAAGTCTCTAGAACTTGCTTTGACTCTTGTTCAAGGCCACATTTAGCATGCACATTTGGGCAATATGATTGAGGCATTCTTTGACATTTTGCGCTACATTGACCAAATAGTTACTCTTATGTGAATAATTTATCCCTTGCTGCCCCTATGAGCCTTTACCGCGTTTATTGCTGAGAACCTATATTATTATCATTGGCCAAACACATATATCTCACCCTTTTAGCCAAGACTATAGAGTTTTCATAGTTGATTGATAGTAGTTTGTGGATGATAACAACCTTCTATGAATATTGTGGTTTGGTTGGATATGATAAGGGAATCATGCTTTTTTTTCCTTTCAAAGTCAATTGGGTTATGTTTTGTGCGTTGTAAGAAAAGTGTTGAAAATGCATAGTTTCCTTTGCCATTATCCTACTCCTAAAAAAAGAAAAGAAAAAAAAAGAGAAAAGAAAATGAAGAATACAAAAAAAATGTAAAGAAAAAAATGTGCATATGTTAAAAAGAAAAAATAAAAAAAAGAAAGAAAAAAATGCAATGAGAGGGTTTGGCATTAGCTTTATATTTTAGGCACTTTTTCTTATGACATCACTTAGGGATGCTATTGATATTTTAAGGAGTATATTTTAGTTGAGATGATGGTTTATGCTCTTTATCTACGGTTTTTAGCTCCACAAATTCCAAAATGTTTGCTCCCTCCTTACATTTACCCATTTGCCCCGTAACAGCCCTTAAAAATCCTCATGATTATCTTGTGTGTTTTGCACTCTAATTGTGCCAAGTTAGAGAGTCCTATCAAGATTATGGTTGATTTGGTTCTACAGAATGAGATTTGAGATAATCACAATTTTTTAAACACATGAGTGATGAGTGCCTCATCCCTAAAGTGAGGTTCTATTGATTCTTCTAGGCTCTACTTATTGTGATATGCCAATGTGATTGTTCAATTTGATTTGAGTAACTACTTTAATATTTTGATGTGATGGTTCTTATCTTTTTTGAAAATTTCCTTCTCCTATATGTTTGTAAACTTTTTCATCACTTTCGGGCTAAACTTCTTGGGTTGATTGGTTATTGACACTGCTACTCATGTCTTCCTAAGGAGGTTATTCATATATTTAGCCTCAGTTTCATGATTGCTTAGGGAAAGCAATGGTCTAAGCATAGGGGGGATTTGATAAGCCTTTAAAGTACACACTATTTTGAGGTCATTTTTGGCCATTTTAGGGAGGATTATATGCTTTATGTTATAATTTATACTCCTTGTTTGGTTTTACGCTCGGCTATGATTCTTTTCTATGCTTTGTAGGTTTTTGGACCATTTCACCCCAATGTTGACCATAATTGAGTATAACTTGACTTCCTATAGACACCCGTAAATCACCATGCTCGTGGAAGGAAGAAAAAACAGAAGATTACTGAGACAAAGCTCACCACGGACTGCCCGTGGTGAAGGCCACGGTCCGTGGTGAGGCCATAACTGCAAGCCTATTCATTTTCCTTCATCATGTGGCTGGGATTGATCAAGTTCCTCTTTAAATAGAGCCATTTTCATAGCTAAGAGAGGAGACACAACAAAGAAAGAGAACTCTTCTCTCAAGTTTTCCTTTGCTTTCCGTTTTGTTCTTTGTTTAGGTTAGATTTTTCGTAGTCTTGAGTATGAGTGTTGAAGAACTCTTTGCTGTTTTGGAGCCCCTATGAAGTTGGGAAACCCTTGAAGGATCTCCAATTACGCTAAGTTTTCTTCCCTCAAAACTCTGTTTATAAACATGTGTGAATAGTTTTCTCAATATACGGATTGTTAGCCAAGTATTGATGTTGGAATCTTTCATCTCTATTTAGTTATGCTTGCTCTTGATTGGGATTGGTTGAATCCTATTTTGTGTGTGAAATTATTATGATTTGATTTTGGCCAAATTCATTCACTCATTCTAAATAATTAAGTGAAGGATTGAAAGGTGAAATTTGCTATTTGATCAACAGTATGGGACTTGACTTAGCAATACTTGAAAGAGATTCGCTTGTTAAGAGGATCCTTAGTGATCAAAGATCTATAACTTAGACTAAACAAGGACATTTGAAAGAATGACTAGTTAGTTTAGGCAATTTAGTTTATTTGGAAAGAAGATTGAATTATAACTACGATTGCACCCCTTTCAATCGCCCATAATAGATCAAGTACATGATATATTGCATTGATCTACATCTTTACAAGTTGGAACAAATCCCCATATGTTTTTAATTGATTGAATTCTCCAGTTAGGTTATAGTGTCATTTAATCTCTTAATTGAAATTGCTTGCTTAGCACTTTTAAAGGACAAAACTTAATAGATTACAAGTAGTCTTTGTGGAAACGATATCTTTACTAAACTACAACACTCGTGCGCTTTGGGCTAGTTCAGAAGACTTATAAGAAGCAAATTAGAGGAAGTAAATCTTCCACTCTAGGTGCAAGGTACCCAATAAGATTTGTAACTTGATTATTGATGGGGGAAGCTGTACAAATGTGGCCCCCATGAAGTTGATTGACAAACTCAGTCTTGCCACCATATAGCACCTCAGACCACATACCTTGCAATGGCTCAAGAATGGAAATGAGGTAACTATCTCCATGCCAACCTTAATAGTCCATTAGAGAGTATGAAGATTAGGTTATCTATGATGTGTTGCTAATGGATGCATGCCATTTGCTCCTAAGGAGGCCCTGGCAGTATGACATAAGGGTCTTACACCATGGCAAGCCCAACACATATTCTATTAAACTGAATAGGAGGAAGTGGACCCTAAAACCTCTAGCCCCTATGCAATTATATATCAACAAGGGGAAACCTTAGGGAAAATACCTTGCTCATCAATAAAGGTAGAGTAAAAAGGGTTATTTCTAAGTGAAAGACCATACTTGTTGCCTTAGTGGTGGAGTCCACCTCCAATGGGGTGTTAGCACCTTGCAATCCCTTAGTCTAGCCATTACATCAAGAGTTTGGGGATACCTTTCCTCAAGACCTTTGTCCCAGCCTTCCACCTAAGAGGGGAATTGAGCATTAGATTGATCTACTCCCTCGAGCACCTTTACTAGACAATCCTCCTTAAAATGATACCTCACTGAGACTAAGGAATTGCAAAGGCCGGCTCAGGAGCTTATTAACAGAGGATATATAAGGGAAAGTATGAGTCCTTATTCTATGCCAACTCACCAACAACCAAAGAAGGATGATAGTTGGAGAATGTATGTAGATAGTAGGGTCATCAACAATGTTACATCCACGTATAGATACCCCATTCCTAGGATTGATGAGATGTTGGACGAGCTACGTGGCTCAAGCGTCTTCTCTCATATCAACCTAAAGAGTGGATACCATCAGATCAAAATGAGAAAGGAAGATGAGTGGAAGACTACCTTTAAAACAAAGAAACGACCCTATAAATGGCTTGTCAGTCCATTTGGACTACCCAATTCCCCAAGCAATTTCATATGACTCATGAATAAGGTGCTCAGGCCCTACATTGGTTGTGGTTGTTTATTTTGATGATATCCTTGTTTATAGCAAGACTAAATGTTAAAATGTGAACCATTTAAGGCAAGTCTTTTCCACCTCTAAGACTAGAAGCTTTATAGTAGGCTTGAGAAATGTGAATTCTTCACTCCCAAGGTTTTTTTCCTTAGGTATGTTGTTTCTTGTGAAGCTATTAGGTTAACGACACCAAGATTAAAGAAATCAAGTCCTGGTATACCCCAAACTCAATCTCAGGAGTGAGAAGTTTTCAAGTGAGAAGTTTTCATAGCCTTACCTCTTTAGATAGGAGGTTCATCAAGGATTTCAACTATATCATGGTTCCACTTCTAGAATGTATGAAGTAGGGTAGTTTCTCATTGTCCCCAGTAGCTCGAAAGGCCTTTGTGACTAGTAACTAGAGGTTATGTGAGGCACCTATCATTGCACTACCTAACATTGAAGAATTATTTGAGGTCAGGTGTGATGCTAGTGGAGTAGGCATTAGAGCTATACTTACTTAACTCATGAAGCCTATACCCACTTTAGTAAGAAGCTTGGTGGCCCAAAGCTCAACTCCCCAATGTATGATAAAGAATTTTATGCCATTGTTAAAGCATTGAACAACTAAAGCCACTGCCTTAAACCTAAGGCCTTTGTTCTTCGTTCATATCATCAAGCACTTAAGTTTCTAAATGGGTAGCCTAAGCTAAATACAAGACATACGAAGTGGATGGAGTTTCCACAAGCCTTCACATTCTCCACTAGGCATAAGAAGGGCATTGAGAATGCAGTAGCTGATGTGCTTTCCAGAAGATATGCTCTTATTTCTATCTTGGGAGCAAAGCATCTTGGACTACAATCTATGTAAGACTACCATTCTAAGGATTTAGCTTTCAAAGCACAAGTGAAGACCACTTAATCATAAGGCCCTTATCTAATGCAATAAGGGTTTCTATTCAAGAGGACTAACTTGTGTTTTCCTCGCTATCCTTTAAGGGAACAGTTCGTCAGAGAAGCTTATGGAGAAACCCTCATAAGCCATTTTGGGTTGAACAAGACTCAAGGTATTCTCAAAGAGCACTTCTATTAGACTAAAGGGGGGAGCACATTCACATAGTGGTGTCCAGGTGTTTCATTTATCATAAATTCAAGAACCAGTTCAATTAAGGTCGATATGCACCACTTTCATTTCCTATAAGGCCTTCGAAAGATGTTACCATGGACTTTGTGGTAGCCTTACCAAGAACTCAGAAGGCGAAAGACTCAGTTATGGTGGTGGTGGATAGGTTTTCAAAATTAGCTCATTGTGTGGCTTATCACAAGACAAATGATGCTTCTCACATTGTCGACTTGTACTCCAGGGAAATCATCAAGCTCCATGATGTACCTAGAACCATAGTAACTGATAGAGACATCAAGTTTCTACCCTATTTTTGGAGGAGTAAATTGCATCTTCTGGGCACCAAATTGTTGCACAAGACCACTTGTCATCCACAAACTAATGGCTAAAATGAGGTCAATAATGGGACACTCTCAACTCTCCTAATAACCTTAGTGTCAAAGAACTCTAAGAAGTGGGATGTAAAACTCCATATGCTGAGTTTACCTATAGTAGAGCCCCAACCAAGGCCACTAGATGTTCACCATTTAAAGCCTTTTATAGGATCATCCGTTCACTCTAATTGATCTTATTTGACTTCCAACTGATTACAAAGTTATCTATGAGGTTAAAGAGAGAGCCAAAGAGATTAAGAGGTTGTATAAAAAAATCAGAGCTCATATAGGGAAGATCAATGAGGCTTACAAGGCAAAGGCCAATAAGAACAGAAAGGAAATTAAATTCAGCTTGGTGATCTTGTCTGGTTATACCTCAAGAAGAAGAGGTTTGCTAGTAGGAGAAAGAGCAAGCTAATGTCAAGAGGAGATGGTACTTTTAAGGTTCTCACAAAGATGGGAGTCAATGCTTACAATCTAGAGCTTTTTGGAGATGTAACTGCATCAGTAACTTTCAATGTGGTAGATTTGAGTCCCTATATGTAAGATGATATCAACTTTGGGGATTTGAGGGCAAATCCTCTTGAAGGTGAGGAGGATGATGCATGCCAGGACACAAAACAAGCTTCACAACAGGGGAATTATAAGGTTCTTCTGACTATTTATCTAGGGGAATAGTTCTGTCAGAGCAACCAGCTCAATTTTGAGACTTGCCTAGTATGGACCTTACTTCGTTGGGCATGTTAAGGACTATAATCACCCCCAATAACTCATTTTAAGGTTGCCTAAGCATCCTTAGTCCAAGAAGATCAATAAAAGGCCAAAACAGTGATGTGAGGTTAGAACGGGCTAGGTTAGGTCATGGGGTTTTTCAGCAAAGCTTTGAAGCGCAACTCCATTCAATATACTACTTATTTTAAGGCTTAGGAGGCCTACTTCAGTATTAAACCCTTGGATCTTAGCTAAACTCTCTCAGTAGTGACAATGGTAGGACAATTATGCACAGTCAGGTATCAAGTATAGGTTGGAATGAATACACCTCAGGATCATTGTTTCCGAGTAAGGATTATAGCATCTTGAGCTCATAAACATGTGTCATAATATTTCAAAATCCTTCCCCTCTCTATTAGCTAACCAGGAGCTCAAGCACAAAGTCAAGAAGCACCTAAAAGGGAAGGAAATATTAATCAAATTGTTACACAAATCAGTGCAGCCACATGGCCGCCCCACTTGTAACGTCTTAATTATCTACCATTTTCAGGTTAGGTGTTAGAAGCTCACTTGCTTAAGCTTCTGATTTTCCACTTTAATTGCCATCATGTAAAGCTTAGTTTGAATCAGCTTAGAGAGTAGTATATAAACCCCCTCTAGCAACCTCGTACGAGCTAGTGTTAAATTTGAACACAATCAGGTTTGCTGTTGTAAACTCTCCCTCAAAATCTCGCTAAACTTATATCGTTCCTTAAGGTATTGCTCTTAGGCTGGGATTCCTTATCTGATCCTTTGGAGCTTAGCTTTAGGAAGATTGGTGGTGAATCTCTTAGTCTTGGATGATGGATTTCATCCTTTATTCTAGGTCATATCTTCCATGTTGAGTTGCTTTGATTGGAGAAGGCAATCTGGCTACTTGATATACATCATTTGGTATTAGAGTGCAACTTTGATCCTTGTTGACTTTCCTTGCTGACTACTTTTTCTCTTTGACTTAATGAGCTTACCTGGTAATCTTATAAACCTAAAAACCACTAACTTACCTACGAATAACCTCTAGCCCCAAACACAACACAACTATAGAAACACAAAGCTCTTCAAAACAATGACAGAAAACCACAATCCTCGTTCGCGAACAGAATGTCTAAGAGGGAGACCACTTCTTCTCCTCCTCAGCAGCTTGTTCGAGTTCCTAAAGGACTCTCTCTAAATAATTTAATGAACTCAGAAGAGATAGAGCTATCCAGGACATACAGGATAATACTAGGAACTTTATTGCCTAGATTCAGCAGCTTATGGCTCAACTTAGAGGCAGGGATAGGGAGCCTCGGAGTCCCTCCCTAGATTCTCATTATGGTAACAGCTCCTCCAGTGGGGAAGGGAGGTCCAGAAGAAGTAGAACTCAGAGAGATAATCTTAAGGATTTTAGGAGGGGAGCCCCTGAATTTGATGGTAGCCTAAAACCTGAGGACTTCCTAAAATGGGTTTAATCCATAGAAAAAATCTTTTAGATTAAGGGATACTCAGGAGAGAAAGCTTTTAAGCTAGTTGTCCTAAAGCTTAAATAGTATGCATCCCTCTAGTATGAAAATTTAAAGAGAACCAGAGCCTTGGAAGGCAAACCCAAGAACCAAACATGGGTTAAGCTAAAGAAACATGCGAACGAGAGATTTATGTCTACCACCTACAAATAAGAACTCTGCTTAAGAATCACTTCCCTCCATCAAGGTAACATGAAGTTGAGGAATACATCCGGGAGTTTAAGCAACTCTAGATTAGGTGTGCCTTAAGGGAAGAATCTGAATAGACCATTGCTAGCTGTCTCAAAGCATTGAATCCTGCTATTCAAAATACGGTTATACTCCAACCATTATGGACCCTTGAGGATGCTTGCAAGATGGCTGATAAGGTCAAGAAGCAGCTTAAGTCTATGAAGACTTATCCCTCTACTGTAGTAAAACCCACGGCCCCTTTGAAGCCTTTCAACGCTTACACAATAGTTCTCCCTCCTAGAGAAGACAAGGATAAGGGGAAGGGAAAAGGGGTTGTAAAGAGTTTCCCAAGGGTCAGAAGAAGTGTTTTATGTGCCTTAGCTATGGCAGTTTCTTGGCAGATTGCCCAAACTAAAGAGTCCTCACTATTAGAGACATTGAGGACCTAGATCATATGAAAGTGAAAGAAGGTGAAGAAGAGTTAAAAGAGGAGGGAGAGACCTCTTACTATCCACCTAAGAAGGGGAGACGTTAACGATCAATATAGCACTTCATACCAGTAATGCCTTATAAGAAGCAAATCAGAGGGACCAAGTCTTCCACTCCAGGTGCAAGTTAGTAAACAAGACTTGTAAAAAAATTATTGATGCAGAAAGTTGTACAAATATGGCTTCCGCTGAGTTGATTGACAAACTCAATCTTCCCATCATTGAGCACCCAGACCATATTCCCTGTAATAGCTCAAGAAAGTAAATGAGGTGTTTGTCTTTAAGCAAGCCTTAATAGTTTTTTTCCATTGGAGGGTATAAAGATGAGGTTATCTATTAGGCATTGCCCGTGGATGCATGTCATTTGCTCCTAGGTAAGCTCTGAAAGTATGAAGGGAGGGCCTTAGACTGTGGAAAGCCTAACACATATTCCTTTAAACTAAATGGGAGGAAATGGACCGTAACCCCTCTAGGCCCTACCTAATTGCACAGTTCTGAATCTAGGAATGGAAATCTTAAGGAAAATTCCTTGCTTGTGAGTGGAGGTAGAGTAGAAAGGGCTATTCTTAGGAAAAGACCATACTTGCTATCTTAGTAGTGGAGTCCACCTTCAATAGGGGGTTAACACCTTTCAGTCCCTTGGTCCAACCTTTATATCAAGAGTTTGGGGATGTCTTTCCTTAATAACTTCCTCAGAGGCTTCCTTTCAAGAAGGGAATTGAACATCAAATTGATCTGGTCGCCAAAGCACCTTTGCTAAACAAACTCACTTACACATAAAACCCTACCAAAACTAAGGAAATGCAAGGAGAGGTTCAGGAGCTTATTGGCAGGGGATATATGAAGAAAAGTATGAGCCTCTATTCTGTGTTAGCCCTCTACTACCAAAGAAGGATAGCAGTTAAAGAATATATGTAGATAGCACGCCCAGTAAAAACATTACAGCCAAGTATAGGTACCGCATTTATAGGCTGGATGACATGCTTGATGAACTGCATGGCTTAAGGTTTTCTCTAAGATCGACCTAAGAAGTGGATACTATCACATCAGAATGAGAGAGGGAGATGAGTGGAAGACTGCCTTTAAAATCGAGCAAGGGCTCGATGAATGGCTTCTCATACCATTCGGACTGTCCAATGCCTCAAGCGCTTTCATTGCACTCACAAATGAGGTGCTCAGGCCCTATATTGGTTTGTTTGTGGTTTTTTATTTTGATGATATCATTATTTATAGCAAGATTGAACGTGAACCTGTAAACCATTTGAGGCAAGTCTTCTCCACCTGCAGAGAACAAAAGCTTTATAGTAAGCTTGAGAAATACGAACTCTTCACTCCCAAGGCTGTTTTCCTTGGGTATGTTGTTTCTTGTAAAGATATTCAGGTTGACAATGCCAAGACTGAAGCAATCAAGCGCTGGCATAGCCCAAACTCAATCTTAACAGGGGGACATTCTCATAGCCTTGCCTATGTCTATTGGAGGTTCATTAGGGACTTTTGCTCTATCATGGCTACAGTTACAGAATGCATAAACAAGGGTAGTTTCTCATGGTCTCAAGCAGCTCATAAGGCCTTTGAGACTATCTAGTAGAGGTTATGTAAGGCACCTGTCTTTGTATTGCCCAACGCTGAAGAATTATTTAAGGTCAAGAGTGGTGCCAGTGGGGTGGGCCTTGCAGCTGTGCTTAGTTGACACAGAAATCCCATAACCTACATCAGTGATGAGCTTAGTAGCCCAAAGCTCAACTACTCTACATATGATAGAGAATTTTATGCCATTATGAAAGCATTGAATCACTAAAGCCATTGCCTCAAACCTAAGACCCTAAGATGAATGCAAGACTTGCCAAGTTGGTGAAGTTTTATAATGTGCTGACCACTCTTGGGTCATAGATAGTTACCAGGAAGGCTTCAAGGATTGTCCACTGGCCCTACAAACCACCGCAAACCTTTCCAGTGTGCTTAATCTTTGCTCGCACGCTGCCTGAGAAACTTCCCTGGAGGTCAACCATCCTAAAATTGCTTCCCGGGAAGCATGCTTAACGGTGGAGTTCTTAAAAATGGGCTTCTCGAAAAGAAAGGTGCATCTTTCGTGATATAAGTACTCGCATCAAATCCCTTAAGCCACTTACGAGAAGTCATAAGTTTCTACAAGTCTTCACCTTCTCCATTAGGAATAAGAAGGGCATTAAGAATATAGTAGCTAATGCCCTTTCCAGAAGATATGCTCTTATTTCTGCCTTAAGAGTAAAACTTCATGGACTAAAATCCATGCAAGACTACTATTCTGAGGATTTAGCTTTCAAAGAGCTAGTGAAGAGCACTTCATCACAAGGTCTTTATCTAATCTAAGAAGGGTTCTTATTCAAGGGGAATAAGTTATGCCCCTAGCTATCCTTTGAGGGAACTACTAGTTAGAGAAAGGTCATAGAGGATCCCTTGCAAGCTAATTTAGGTTAAATAAGACTCTTGATATTTATAAAGAGCAATTCTGTTGGCCCAGAATGGGGGAGGATGTTCACAGAGTGGTGTCTTAGTGTTATATCTATCATAAAGCTACGAGTCAGTTCTATCAAGCCCTATATACACCATTTCCACTTCCCATAAGGCCTTAGAAAGATGTTAGCATGGACTTTGTGGTAGCCCTACCCAGAACCTAGAGGGGGAACGACTCAGTTATGGTGGTGTTGGATAGGTTTTTAGAATTAACCTACTTTGTGGCCTGTTATAAGACAGATGATGCTTCCCACATTACTGCCCTGTACCTCCGAGAAATCATCAAGCTCCATGGTGTACGTATAACCATAGTAAGTGGAATGACACTAAGTTTCAGTCCCATTTCTAGAGGATCTTGTGGCATCTTCTAGGCACCAAATTGTTCTATATCACCATTTTTCATCCACAAAGTGATGGCCAAACTGAGATCACTAACAGGACACTCTTAACTCTTCTAAGGACCTTAGTGTAGCAGAACATGAAGTGGTGGGATCCAAAACTCCCACATGTTGGGTTTGCCTACATGGATCCCCAGCCAAGGCTACTAGATGTTCACATTTGAAGCCCTCTATGGGATCAATCCCCTCGCTCCAATTGATCTCATTTCACTTCCAACTGATTGCAAAGTTAGCTATGAGACTGGACTAAGAGCCAAAGAGGTCAAGAGACTACATGAGCAAATCAGAGCTCATATAAAAGAGATCAATGATGCTAATAAGGAAAATACCAACAAGAACAGAAAGGGAACTGAATATCAGCTAAGTGATCTTATCTAGTTACACCTCATGAAGGAGAGGTTTCCTACTAAGAGAAAGGGCAAGCTAATGCTAAGAGGAGATGGACCTTTTATGCTCCTAGCAAAGGTAGGAGCAATTACTTACAAGCTGGAGCTTTTAGGAGATGTGGCTATATCAGCCAGTGGGAGATTTAAGCCCTTATGTGGAATGATACCAACTTTGGGTATTTGAGGGCAAATCCTCTTAAAGGTGAGGAGGATGATACATGCCAGGACACAAAACAAGCTTCATAAGAGGAGAATGGTGAGGTACTTCTAACTGCTTATCTAGGGGATTAATTATGTGAGGGCAAGCAGCTCAATTTTGAGGCTTGCCTGGGAATGACCTTACTTCACTAGAGACATTGGTGGGGTACTAATCACTTCCAACAACTCATTCGGAGGTTGCTTTATCTACCTTAGTCCACGAAGATCAATAAAAGGCCAGAACTTGTTTTGAAGTAGAGCCTTAAAGCATAGCTCCATGTAATATGGTACTTATTTTGAAGCTTACAAGGTTCACATCAGTGTTCATACCCTTGGATCTCAGCTAAATTCTCTTAATTAGTCACCACAGTAAGAGAATTACCCACTTCTAGGTTTTAAGCACAAGTTAGAAAGAATATACTTTATGATCATTGCTTTTGAGTAAGGATTATAGCATCCTAAGCTCATAAATATGTCTCATAATGTTTTGTAAGCCTTCCCCTATCTATTACCTAGCAAAGAGCTTGAGCATAAAGTCAAAAACCATATAAAAGAGGAGGAAATACCAATCAAACTGTTGGACAGAACAATATAGCCCCATAGCAGTCGTACCACCTCAAATTAGCCTATTTTCGGCTCTTTTGCATTGGTCACTCATTATATGTTTAGTCCTAATTGTGCCTTTGTATTTACATGAGTTTTGGAGGCTCTAACATGATTGGACCCCTTAAGCAATGTAACGCCCCCAACTCGATGAGGGGTCCCACCGCCAGGACTTCCTAGAAGGAAATCCTTAAGGCACTTAAAGAACGAGGGTTTGGATTAGCATTTAGATAGTCATTTTGGAATAAAGCTGCAAGAGTTTCCCTTGTTCTAGCAACATCTGAGGGCCTTAGCTCGGCTAAGGGTACCTATAAACTGGGAATAGGGTGTAACATTTGCTAAAATATCCCAAATTCAACCCTTCAGCCACTCGCCTGGGGTTAAATCACAAGCAAACAACTAACATGCTAGGGTCAGAATGATATATGTACAGGTACAGAGCCAACTACATGCTTTCACATACAAAAAGGAACTTAAAGATTTACAATGTGGTAGATCGAACACTTGTAAAGCTGGCAAAATTCTTCTGAGGGGTTAGCATCAAAACAACTTCAAAGGATCTCTTATACCTGCTTAAACCGAACCTGGAAAAGGGAATAAGTAAAGGGATGAATAATCACACACTCAGTGAGGATTCCCCTACTCCTTAAAACCCAGAATAGTTACAGGCAACAATACTAATAATAGCTGCATATCAAGAATTCATAATATTAGGCAATCATAGTCTCTAAGGAATGATTACCCTCCTTAAACTTCATTCCAACCACTCAACTCAATTCTAGGTCCTTAATGACAAAACTTCCCTACTACCAGTCATTCAAGCACATAAACAAGTAGGCAATAAGGATTAAATATAAATGCTTTCAAACTCACTTTTGAAAACATATTTACTCTCATGAATACCAAGAATGGCTTATAATTCACACCAACTCCTTTAAAGCTTACAATTCCTTCTAAAAATTCTCGAAATAGCTAAACTGGTAAGAATAACTTGGCAAGAAACATGCTTTCACAGATTATGCACAATGAAAAGCTTGCACGAACAATGCAACATTTGAAACTTCATTTGACTATACTTGGAAATTCTTTAATAAAAGGAGCTGGAGGTACACATTTGAAAGCTTTATTTCTTTTCTCAAAACACTTTACTCAGCCTCCTGAGGCTCGTATTCTTTAAAAGAACTTCTTTCGTGATGGTCCTCTAATGACCTTCATAAGCATTTTTAAATCTTATTCAATATGGCCTCATAAGGCCCTTATAAATCATTCTTTTCTGAAATACTTAAAATGGCAAAATGCCAACTCCTTTTCTTAGCTATTAGAAACTTACTCATAGTATAAAAACATCTTATTGTGTTGTCTAGGGGAGATTTACACTGCCCCTAAGTGAGATCGTCACTCACAACTCACGTTATACCCGGGGTATACGTACTTAACTTTTGGCCAAAATGTGTCTCAGTAAATAAACTTAAACTTCGATATTGTCCTCTGTGGGGTAACAGCTCACACCAAGATAATCATACCTTGAGTCCAATCCCCCTCAAGGTTTTCTTATGCGTCACACATCATAACTTATCTGGAGAACAGCTCACACTAAGATAATTCATATCTTGAATCCAGTTCCCAGGAACAGCTCACACCAAGATGATTCATATCTTGAGTCCAGTTCCTAACTTTTCTTTAGGAGGAAATAGCTCGCGCCATCTTTGCATTCAGTTTCCAGGAATAGCTCACACCAAGATAATTCATATCTTGAGTCCAGTTCCTAACCTAAGCCAATTGCCTAGCACGTTCTTAGCCTTTAAAAACGTATTTCATTTTTTTTCTTCAGTTGCTTACTATACTGAAAACTTACCTTTTTACAAAATGATCATAACCTTACTAAATGCTTATAGTTCACTTCATTTTTAATTCAAAAATTTCTTATAAACGTAATACGTTTACTAACTCGTAAAACGACTTTACATTTAACTTAAAAGTTTCTTATAAATGTAATACGTTTACTAACTCGTAAAACGACCTTACTTTTAACTTAAAAGTTTCTTATAAACGTAATACGTTTACTAACTCGTAAAACAATTTCGTTTTCAACTTAAAAGCTTCTTATAAACGTAATAAGTTTGTTAAATCGTAAAACGAGTTCGTTTCTAACTTAAAAGTTTCGTATAAACATAATAAGTTTGCCAAATCCTAAAACGACTTCGTTTCTAACTTAAAAGCTTCGTATAAATGTAATAAGTTTGTTAAATTATAAAACAACTTCGTTTTCAACTTAAAAGCTTCTCAATAACGTAATACGTTTGTTAGTTCCTAACACGAAAACCATTTGGAACTTAAAGTACTTAGTTAGTGTTTAACTCAAACTAGATTCGTAATAAAACCCACAGTTGTCATTCTATAACGCGTTTCAACCCCCTTTCAAAACTCAAAGGAGGCCGTAAAAATAAACTGAATGCTCAAAACATTCCGAACTTGTTTTTATTCGAAAACTTAAGGTACTTGGCTCGTTTGTGAGGTAAACAAGTTTTCTTCGTAAACTTTCAATGTAAACGCTTCATAAAACATAATGGTTTTACATGCTCGTAACTTGAAACTCAATAGAGACTTAAGCAAGCAACTAGTATATAAATTAGCGAAACTTTGTAATTAGCACCTTAAGGTTCTCTTTTCCAGGTCGTTTAAGCTCTTTTAAACACAAGGAGAAGTTATAAACAAACCAATGCCTTAAAGATTTTCAAATTCACTTTTAATTCACTTTTAAACTTCCTAAACCTATCGACTATTCAGTCGAGTAACTAACTGAGTTGTTTGACGATTTGGGATCTCTTTTAGGCCACAAACATCTTAATCAACTAACAGGCAATTAGTGGGCACTTAAAAACGTTCAAAATCATAAAAATAAGCTTTCTAAATGACCCTTCTTTTTAAAGACGTCTTAAGTTTCAAGAATTGGTCGCGTAACACATTGAGGGGAGAGCAGTTTACACATAGCACATTCATACACTTCATATCACAACTTGGCAGAATCTGCCCATTAAGCCACACGTGCCCTCATAATCCACGCGATTGTGGTAATTCACAACCCAAGCTCCCTCCTCACATAACAACGACCACAAGAACCTCAAACCACTCGATAGTTCCACCTCAAGTCATCCAGCTATGAAGCTTGGTTCAATATTGGCACGCACAAACCAATAATACATAGAACGAACATAAATTGGTATAACATTCATGCTTAATAACCAACATAGTGTTTAAATGTACCAACTGATGCAATCGAGACTTTAAGCGAATTTTGCTTTTTAGTTCGCAAACCGATATCCATAAGCATAATATTTCATTAAAATTATGATGAATAGACTATTAACTTGCCCAAATCGATTTAGCCATAGCCCTTAGACATAATTCAGCTATTTCCATAATTACTTCAACTGCTCAACTAGCATCACTAAGCGTCAAACAGAATTCTGGTGCGACAAACTCATGTTATGACAGTCTAATAATAACATTCTGCTTACTTTACAATTCTCGATTAACTGGTACATTCTGCCATACATCGAATTATCATGCAATTAACCCAAATTCAGTACCATGTTCGTAATTTCTCAACTTTGACATCCAATTTCACCCAAATTGATTTCTAAACTTGGAATTAACATGCAGTAACGAAATTTAGCTAAAACTGTTGAAATTAATAGTAATTTTAAGAGGAAAGGAACCCTCACCTTGAACCTAAGCTAGAGGTTTGATTCGTGACTGTGGGCTCGACTTTAGGGTACTTCGAACGACTCCAAACTTCGACCTTGCCCTCTGATCAAGCGAGTAGCACCAACTCACGTGCAAAGTTCACCAATTCGAGCCCTAAACAAGCCTAAATTTCATTTGTCAACTTAAGATCGAATTAGGTGTTTGAAAGCAGCGATTTCTACCCCTAATTTATAGAAAATTGAATCAACTAAGAGATGAATTACGTGGCTATACCTGGGGTACGTGTTCAAGGCCCGATTCGGCGCCCCAACCCACCAAAAATGTGGTGGGTTCTTCCCGGTTCTGCCCAATTTCAGTACCAAATGGCGGCTAGTTTGTGGGGGAGGTCGAGTTGGGGAATTTTATAACTAATTGGCAAGAAATCTCTGGGTTTGAGAGCTTAGTGGCGCACGCATGGTGGAGAAGAGGAGGAAGAAGATGCAGCAGAGAGAGAGAGAGAGTGAGAGTGAGATGTTGTGAAATGGGGGGGCTCGCTAGCAGGTGAGGATGAAAAGAGGAACACGCGCAAATTACTACTTTGCCCCTCCCTCCTCTCTTTCATTTATTTTTGGTCCAAACTGATCAATACTTGACATCGCTAATCTAATTCGTAACCTGTACTCTAAACCCAAATCGATAATATAACATTTCATCGATTACTCGTTCCCAAATATGACAAGGTTCGATTTAAAAATCATCGAACTACTTCTAAGGTTGACAACCTAATCGTATTCGGGTTCCTAATCGATTTAGTACTCGTTAATAACCGTTAATAATACTTATTAAAAATCATCGAAAGATTCTCGAAGCTAATAATAATATTAATAGTAATAATAATAACAGTGACAATAACATCCTTTTTAATAAAATTAATGCTCACATAGGCATTTAGAAAATAATTTTAGCTCATGTCGCTAATAAAATATGGTTTTCATAGCGCAAAAGACATTACGAACAACTTAGTACGTGGGTATTACACTCCCCCCCCTCCCCCCCTAAAAGGATTTCGTCCTCGAAATTGCTTACTTGTTAGAAATTATGTGGGCGTACTTCTGTCGCAATCCTTTCACAATCCGATCTACTTCATGCTTAGCTATCCACTCCGCCTCCAAAGTAACATTCCCTTCATGGGTTTCTAGTCTTACCTAGTCAATGGGTTTTTCCTTGAACCATAACAACACAATCTCTAACGGTAAGATCGATCTGATGATTAGTTCTTAAAGGGTAGACATAAGGAGTTGGGTATCCACCTCATCAGGCTTACTGGCTAGCTTCTTGTGATGCCCGGGTTTACAAACGACTGAGTAGCAATAGAAATCAACTAAATTGCGAGCATAAAGATGGTTAATAGGAGGAGTACCTGGTACTACCTTAGTGGAATCTTCTTCCAATCAGAATGCTCGACCTCCTGCTTGAGGTTTCTTAAGGTCTTTATTATTTTCTGGGGAAACACCAGCTGGAGGGCGACCCTATTATGCCGTTGGGTTTACTCCCATTCTAGACCTCTGAATATTACCCTGATTATTCCACGTAGCCCTTGGACAATTAGTGGCTTTGTGACCCATATCACCACATCCAAAACATGAGCCCGTAAAGCTTCTGCATGGGCCAGGGTGCTGACGTTCACACTGGCCACACGTTATCCTTGGTTTCCATTGGACGGCTTGCTTCCCCTTATCTTGATCTATCCCAGATTTAAACCTTTTGAAGTTTTTGTTTCCTTGGGAATTGGATTCTCCAGGGCCAATTTCCCTCTTTGCTCAGCCTTTTTCTTTGTTTTCAATCCCGGTCTCATCTATGATGCGAGCTACTTTCACAGCCCTTCGGTACATTTCTTGAAAGTTGGCATAGGCAAACCTCACCATTATCTACTTTATTTCTCCTTTTAATCTTTGTTCGAAGTGGTCCATCTTCACTTCTTCGATGGCCACTTGGTTAGGTGCAAAGTGGCTTAGCTCGTTGAACCTCGCCGCATATTCTATTACGCTCATTTCTCCTTGTTTCAAGCATAAAAACTCCCGTTTCTTAACTCTTCTTATGTCTCGAGGGTAATATTGAGCGTTCATTAAGGCTTTCAGCTGGTCCCAGGTTAACACAGGTTCACCTACCCCTAGGTTTCACTGTCCCCCACCAGAATTCAGCTTCTTTTTCAAACCGATAAGCATCCAGGTGCATCTTGAATCCCTCAGGGCACTCCATGATTTCAAATAAATTTTCCATTCTCCAAAGCCACTCCTCGTATGCCATAGGGTCAGTTCCACCTTCAAACTTAGGAGGCTTTAGCTTATTAAACTGACATATCATCTCCATGACAGTTGGTTCTGGCACGGGTTTGCATCGAGGAGGCATCTGCCGCGTAATTACACAAAGGATCACTTAGTTCTAATTTCAACTAGGGGTTAACATGCAACTGCTCTAAGACTAATAGGGGTAGGCTTCCTTGGTTTTCCTCTATCACACTTATAGGTCGAAGGGTAATGCTCTCACACCTTTGCAAGTGCAACTGTATCCTTTCTCTTGATGTGACCAACCATCTAGGCCTTACTTCCCTCATCTTATGCTCTTTAGGTGTCACTCGTACTTTCCCTTTAAAAACTTTATTACTGATCTCATCCAATCTTACATAACTATACATCAATCGAATTCTGCTCATCTCTCCTATAACTTGGGATCTTCTTATAACACAACACTCTAAACGTATGCCTCCATTTTTGTCATCCCAGCCTCATATCGCGAAGCCAATGTCCTCATCGATATCTTCGTTTCCTTGCATGATCAACCCAAGTATTTAAACTTCTTAATTTTCGGTATCATCACATCAATGGTGACTTCCTCCCGTTCCGCTTCATTCCTTTCACTTGACTTACATTTCAAGTACTCAATGTAAAACCTTTAGACTCCAAAATACGTCTTTACTTTTCTAATGTATTGTTAGGTTCCTTCGAGTGTCTCTCCGTTAAGATAATATAGGCAGCAAACAGCATTCACCATAGTATTTCATCCGACATGTCATTTGTGAACTCATCCGAGGCGATTGTAAAACGGCTTAAAGCCAATCCTCGATATAACCTAATATCAACAAGGAAGTCCTTTAGGTCTCTTCCTAGGATCCTCATCCTTAGTCTCCGCTCTCTCATACATATCTTTAATAACCCTAACATAACGAAAATATAAATAATTCTTTCTTCAACAATTCCAATGCACTTCTCAAGGCACCTTATCATAAGCCTTCTTAATATAAATGAACACCATATACAAATCCCCCTTTATTTTTTTCTATCCCTCTAGAATTCCATAAGTCTTCTCACAAGATTCACTACTTTTGTAGTTGTTTTTCTTGCAATGAGACCAAACTGCTTCACAAAAATTAAAGCCTCCCTCCTTAACTTCTTCCCCATCATCCATTGCATGCTAGAATATAACCGCATTTTATGAGGCCAACCAAAAATGGAGGTAAACGTGATCGACGATGTGCAAAATCGTCCTACACTACCACTGTGATAGTAAGGGAAGAACCGGCATATACATACATATTATAGGTCGTACCCTCGTTAACACAAGTAATACCAAGTAGGATAGATCATATAGGCACATAAGTAACGTATTTCACATAGCACACGCCTATTATGCTATCTAAATGTATCATGCAAACCTATGGCTCTTATACCACCTAATGTAATGCCCCCAACCTGAGGAGGTGTCACACCGCCAGGACTTCCTAGAAGGAAATCCTTAAGGCTCTTGAAGATCGAGGGTTTGGATTAGCATTTAGTTAGTCATTCTGGAACAAAACTGTAAGAGTTTTCCTTGTTTTAGCAACATCTGAGGGTCTTAGCCTGGCTAAGGGTACCTGTAAACTAGGAATATGGTGTAACATTTGCCAAAATATCCCAAATTCAACCACTCGGCCACTCGCCTGGGGTTAAATCACAAGCAAACAACTAACATGCTAGGGGCAGAATGATATATATATAGGTACAGAGCCAACTACATGCTTTTGCATACAAAAATGAACTTAAAGATTTACAACGTGGTAGATCGAACACTTGCAAAGCTGGCAAAAGACTTCTGAGAGGTCGGCATCAAAACAACTTCAAAGGATCTCTTATACTTGCTCAAACCAAACCTGGAAAAGGGAATAAGTAAAGGGATGAGCAACCACATGCTCAGTGAGGATTCCCCTACTCCTTAAAACCCAAAGCAGTTGCAAGCAATAGTACTAATAATAGCCACATATCAAGCATTCGTACTTTACTATCATATTAGACAATCATAGTTCGCAAGGAATGATTACCCTCCTCAAACTTCATTTCAACCACTCAACTCAATTCTAGGTCCTTAATGATAAAACTTCCCTACTAGCAGTCATTCAGGCCCATAAATAAGTAGGCAACAAGAATTGAATACAAACGCTTTCAAACTCACTTTTGAAAACACAGCGACTCTCGATAAATACCAAGAATGGCTTATAATTCACACCAACTCCTTTAAAGCTTACAATTCTTCCTAAAAATTCTCGAAACATCTAAACTGGTAAGAATGACTTGGCAAGAAACATGCTTTCATAGATTATGCACAACGAAAAGCTTGCATAAACAATGCAACATTTGAAACTTCATTTGACTATACTTGGAAATTCTTTCACAAAAGATGAGCAGGAGGTGCACATTTGCAAGTTTTATTTCTTTTCTTAAAACACTTTACTCAACCTCTTGAGACTCATATTCTTTAAAAGAACTTCTGTTGTGATGGTCCTCTAATGACCTTCATAAGTATTTTAAAATCTTATTCAATATGGCCTCGTAAGGGCCCTTATAAATCTTTCTTTTCTGAAATTGTGAGACCCGGAGTTTCATCGTACTTGCTTAATGAATATTATGCCTGTTGGGTTAGAGAATTTTATTTAATATTTGCTGACCTGCCGCTATTTTATTACTGAAGTTCTGTAATTTACTAAATCGATCCTTAATATAATCAAGGGCGAGTAAGTGGACGAGCGATTATATTAAGTACTTCGGTTTAGGATTAGAAACCTAGAGATTCGACTGATAATTTAGCAATTGATGCCTTTTACGTTATAAAAACCGTATTTTATTAGCAATGTGAGCTAAAATTATTTTCTAAGGGCCCATGTGAGCATTGATTTGATTAAAAACAGTAGTTTTGTCGGCAATAATAATGTTACTGTTATTAGTTTTGAAAATCTTTTGATAATTTTAATTAGCGTTATTAACGGTTATTAACGAGTACTAAATCGATTAGGAACCCAAATACGATTAGGTTGTCAACCTTAGAAATAGTTCGATGTTATTAAATCGAACCTAGAGATATTTGGGAATGAATAGTTGATGAAGGATCATATTATCGATTTGGGTTTAGAATTCGGGTTATGAAGTAGACTAGCAGTATCGAATATGAATCAGGAGTAACTTAGTAATTCCCGCTCGTGACTTTCTTCTTTCACAGTGTTGCGACCCCCCCGAGCTCTCTCTCTTTCCTCTTCCTTCTTCTTCTTCTTCTTCCCGACATTGCTTTGCTCCCCTTTGTTCCTCATCTCCTCCTTCGCTTCTCCGCCACACACACCGGAGCCAGCCGCCGGCCTTGAGCCCCAGTCGACCCACCCTAGCTGTCGGCTGTCACACCACGGCGTCACTGGCTGAAAATCAGCTACAATTGCACTGATTTCGACCGGAGCAGAGCCAACGCCCGGTTCAATCCGCACATGCAAGGTGAATTTCGAACCTTTTCTTCTGCTATAAATTGAATCCTTGCTCTAATTCCCTTCAATTTATGCTAATTGTGCTTGAATTCTTCAAAAATCACAAGTTAGAGTTTTGGGTTTGGTGGTGTTCGAACCTCATGCGACGGCAGCAGATTTTCTGGGTGTGTGAAGTTCGAATTTAGCTTCAATCTAGCCAATTTGCACACATATAGCTTGGATTTGAGGTGGATAAATCTTTAATCCCTCCTATTTTATGGATTTCGAATGATAATTATACGAATCAATTTACTGAATTGGTAGATTTTATTGTTGTTTTATGAATTCGATAGTATGTGCGGACAAACTTCGAGTTTCCCAATTTACGGCTTCCGTTAA
The DNA here is from genome assembly GCA_029747015.1 of Carnegiea gigantea. NCBI lineage: Eukaryota > Viridiplantae > Streptophyta > Magnoliopsida > Caryophyllales > Cactaceae > Carnegiea > Carnegiea gigantea. The sequence goes on from JAKOGI010000947.1 coordinate 354,422, forward strand.
TATTAGTGCGAATTCATATATAGTATTCAGATTTTAGGCCTCGAAAATGGGTTTCGATTTCAAACTTAGTTTGGATTAAACGTTAACTAAGCTCGTTATGTCTCAAACGGGTTTCGGTCTATGATTAGCAAACGTACTACGTTTAAGAGAAGCTTTTTAGCTAAAAAGTGAAGTTGTTTTAAGTATTAACCAACTTATTGCCTTTATAAGAAGCTTTTAAGTTTAAAAGGAAGTCGTTTTACGAGTTGATAAATGTATTACGTTTGTACAAAGCTTTTAAGCGAGAAATGGAGTCCTTTTACAAACTAGCAAACGTTTTACGTCTATAAGAAGTTTCTTAAGTTAAAAACGAAGCCATTTTGCGAGTTAGTAGCCGTATTACGTTTATATGAAGCTTTTAAGTTAGAAACGAAATCGTTTTACGACTTAACAAGCTTATTAGGTTTTTAAGAAGCTTTGAAGTTTCAAAGGAAGTCGATTTATGTGTTAATAGACTTATAACGTTTATAAGAAGCTTTTAAGCTTCGAACTTAGTTTGGATTAAGCATTAACTAAACACATTATGTTTTAATTGAGTTTCGATTTACGATTTAGCATATATATTACATTTAAAAGCTTCATATATTACATTTAAAAGAAGCTTTTAGCTAAAAAGTGAAGTTGTTTTATGAGCTAGCAGTTGTTTTACATTTACACGAAGCATTTGAGTTAGAAACTATATCATATTACGATTTAGTAAACAATTTACGTTATAAGAAGTTTTTGAGTTATTTATGAAGCCGATCTACATGCTAACAAATCTTATTTTGTTTCTAAGAAGCTTGTAAGTCTAAAACGAAGACGTTTTACAAACTAACAAACATATTACATTATTAAGAAGCTTTTAAGTTGAAAATGAAATCGATTGACGATTTAGCAAACTTATTACGTTCATACGAAGCTTTTAAGTTAGAAACGAAGTCGTTGTACGAAGTCGTAAACGTATTGTACGAAGTTAGTCTACACGTTAGCAAATTTATTTCGATTATGAAAAGCTCTTAAACTATTCACGAAATCGATTTATGAGTTAGGAAACTTGGCTTGTATCATGTTCATCCTTTTGTGTTTGATAGATTGTAATGAGCGTAAAAAGGGCAACTGAAGGTGATTATTTATGAATCCTAGCTTTCAAGTGCACGCTAATAACTACCAAGTTTTGAATCGTGAGTTAGTATACTCACCATGTTTTTCAGAGGCCCTTCTTCTTGTTTGCCTAAAACTAAAGTCGTAAGAAAATTATGTTTTCTTGTTTTAAGTTCATAAAACCTATATATGAATACGTATAAGCATGTTTGTCTACTAAGTATGTATGTGTATGAATGTTATAAGTTCCTAAGACATATATATAAATCAGTACAAGTATGTATGTGTATGAATGATTATGTTATGTTATGAAAGCGCTACTCTAGAAACTTTAAGCTTAAGTCTGAGACCCAGGGATGGTGGCTTAGTTCCCGCCTGGTATCACATAAGTTATCTTATGATAGATTCAGGGATGGTGGTTTGATTCCCACCTAAAGTCTATGTATGAAAATTACGTCTCAGCATAGTATGATGTCTGTCCGGATAGGCGTATGTTGCCGCTCGACTTTGGCCGACATGGGATGGCAGTAACAAAGTACCTCTAAGAGTCTAGTCTCCTCATTTACGTGAATAAATTACTATGTATGTTTTTCTGTAAGTGAAGATTATGTGTAAAACCCCCTTTTATGCTATGTTTCTGGGTTTACATAACTTTATTTTGTTAAGTCAACACATTACCATTCCTTCGAAAGTTAAGCTTTTTGGTATGACTATTCTTTCGCTCAGTATATGGTTCAAATATGATGTATTATGTGAAAGCTCTTCAACTAAAATGAATTATGAAAGGCTTTCATAAGTTAATATGTATTTTAAGTATGTTTTGGAAGAGAGCGTTTATTCACTGAGCGGTGGTTGCTCATTCCCATTACTTTCCCCCTTTTCCCAGATCCACAGGTATGTGACTGATGCGTGGAGTGCCCAGAGTGGACTTGCTTGGACTGTATTGCTGTGTTTATGATATCGTTATGTAATGTCCACTGTGATTGTAAGGTTATGTAATTAATCATTTTCCTTGCACAGTTTATGAAAAATAGAAAGCTCTGTATACTCCGGGCGTATGGCCCGTAGAGTTGTGAACTCCGGCGTGTAGCCATAGAGTTGTTGGTGTTATTTAGTACCTTAATGTATTGCAGGGATGTATGTAAGGCTTAGGCCTGGGGAAATGGTCAGTTTTCAGGGGAAACTCTATTCGTTTTGCCCCAGAAATTAAGAAAATCCTAACATTCCTAGCCCTAGGTTTAAACTCAAGACCCAATTATGTCATAGTCACTTAAGTTTTAAATATTAAGTCTCAATAGGTTATGTTTCAAATAGGTTTAGGCAAGTTGCCTCAATAGCCTTTCCCCAGGGGAAGGCTGTGGCGTGTAACACGACCCGCGTGAGGTCGGGAGTGTTACAGAAATACTTAAAATGGCAAAATGCCAACTTCTTTTCTTACTTATTAGAAACTTACTCATAGCATCAAAACATCATATTGTGCTGGCTGAGGGAGATTCACACTGCCCCTAAGTGAGATCGTCACTCACAACTCACATTATACCCGGGGTATACGTACTTAACTTTTGGCT
>JAKOGI010000948.1:0-185000 GCA_029747015.1 Carnegiea gigantea
TTGATGGACATATGAAGGGCCATCAACACTGATAAATAGCATTAAGGGTGGCCATTACATTATTGACATAATAAGCAATGGACAAATGAAGTACATGCGTACATAGTGAATACATTTAAACCACTAGGAATCTCTAGAAGGACAAACGTACCTTTTAGTTGACGCATTTCCTATGATACTTTTATTTTTTAATTTGAGAAGTTTCAATTAGCTTATTTTCTGTATTTTTAAGTGTAGTGCTCCAATTCAATTACATATATTATCTTACTTTCTATAATTATGAATTTTTCAATAATGTGCATAGTTTTTTTTAAAAAAAAACTATAGGTTCAAACTAAATGTTATACAATCTAAAATTAGAACCATTTTAATCGTGAATTGGTCAACTACCACAAGGAGTGTTTTGTAAGTATATAGCAAACTATTCTACAATGGTCAAATAAAAAGGAACCAAAATGAAAAGAAAAATATACACAATTTAAAATTCCTACTTAAATTTGATCCCTTCAAATAAGATTACAATACATACTTAAGATAATGTCATGACTCTAAATATTTGCCCTACGTACTAAAAAATGAAGTTATGTACATCCGCAATTCATTCTCACCCGTACGTAACGCATTAAAACTACTTTTCACATTACCATATGATACTTTTTTTTTTAAAAAAAAAGCCCCAAGTATTAAATTAATGAGAATACTATAATTTTCCTTTACTCATTTGCTCTCACCGTCAATATAGTTATTTCACATAATCATGATCCTTTTAAACTTTAAAAAAAAAAAAAAATCATGCAGCAACAAATCACATAATATATTAAAACAAAAAAAATAAAAAACTTCTTCACAAACAAGATTAAAAAAGATAGACTGCACATAAAAAATTCAGGTACATATAATAAGGCGATTTCATAGGAAATAAAGTCAGAAAAGAGGTATTACCATCAAGTCCATAGAACTCAATATAGTATAACACCAAGCCACCAACAACAACATATACAACAAGATACTGATACTTATCAACCGAGAAGTAGTAGCTATCATACAACGCACGGGTAAAAAACTAGTATATATAAAATTGAGTACGAGTGATGCGATCTTGACATGTGTTGCATAATCAATATTTTAACATTTAATCTTTATTAAATTTATTATTTATGATTAAAAATCATAATAAAAAACACATTTAAAGTTACATTTATGAAGAGAGAAGGAAGTTAACTAAATTATATTTTGTTAATGACATTATTTTAAAAAAAACTATTTTAAAAACTATTTTAATTGAAACTTTAAAATGACCTGGGCATGGCACGCGAGTACGATTAGTATAAGTATATATATGCGCAGTTGTGCACACACATGCGCACACACAACATATATATATATATATATATATATATATATATATATATATATATGTATCTCTCTCTCTCTCTCTTTCTCTATATGATATATATATAATATATATATAGATATATATATATATATATATATATAAGATTATATATATATATTTATTTTACCGAATTAGCCCCACGGCCCAACCCTGCTGCCTTCTGTTATTCTTGCTCATTCTCCGCCTGGGACAGCCGCGCATACCGAATTAGCCGGTCGGCCCCTCCAGCGACCAAGAAGGCACAAGCCCTGAGAAGCACCGCCCACCGCCCACCGTCCACCGCTGTCTTTGCTCGCTGTCTCCGGTCGCCGCAGCCTTGCTCAGTTGCTCGCCAGCCTCCTCTACGATACATTTCGCCGCCACCACAAGGCACAAACTCTAAGTCTAGTTGTAGGTAATTGCATTTAGTTTTAGATTTTATTTGTCTGTTTATCAATTATTTAGCTTTTAGTTACTTATGTTAGCTTCACTTGTTTAAATTATTTGCTAATTTTAGTTATATTTGTTATTAGATAGTTATGCTGGAGTTGAATAGTTCAATACTTGAACTCATTGCTATGTGCTGTGTCGAAATTGGCTTATTTTCATTAGGCTAAGTTAAATTTGTTAGTTGGATTTTGGATATAGAACTTTGGAGTTGAATTTGAGAATTTGGATATGAAATTCGGGAAATGGGAGTTGCATTTATGTATAACTGCATAATACTAATTTCAATTTTCAAATGGGAGTTAAATTTGTTGACTTTGGGAATTTGTTGTATTTTGTATGTGAATTTGGAGGTGAAAAATAGCCATCCAAGTTTATAACAAAATGAGTTGAATAATTGAATTATCATTTTAATTAGTCTAAGATAAATTATTTTGACTAATTACGAATCATTTTTCAGTTTTAGATGGGCTTATAGTTCTAAAAGATAGCAACGCAATCATTTTGATTAGTGTTAAATTTTGCATCATATCTTTTGTCCACACACACACACACACACACACAAAGTTTACATACTCCTGGCCCTGTTTAGTTTTATTTTTGGATCCGTCCGTGGTTGTTTCCTTGAATTTTTAGACATACTCTTGCTATATACTTGGAAATGTCAATTGACTTTTGATTTTCAATGATATGTTTTAAAACATTTTGCAAATTATTTTTCACTCTGTACGCTATGCTTGATATAGGAGTTGAATACGCGTTGGTTGTGTTCTATTTTTCTAAATTTTTTTAAAGGTTTATAATGTGAGAATGTTATGGGATATTTTATAGGCCAACGACATATCAGTCACCCATTAAAAATGGAAGAAGACACATTGGTCGATGAGAGTTTTCCACTATTTTCAAAACGAAAGAAAGGTTATTCAAAACGGCCTCAACACAGCACAATCCCTAGTGAAAATACCCAAAATTCTGAGCAGCAGCAAGTGGAAAAGGAGAGCCACTCTGGTGCACAAGCTTCCATGTTTGCTGATTTAGGCCTTTCTGAATGGGCCATTAATACTTGCTCTGAGCTTGGCATGAAAAAACCGACTCCGGTTCAGCATTACTGTATTCCCAAAATTCTTTCGGGCCATGATGTCTTGGGCCTAGCCCAGACTGGAAGTGGTAAAACTGCTGCTTTTGCACTTCCTATTCTTCACCGGTTAGCTGAGGATCCATATGGGGTCTTCGCCCTTGTGGTCACACCTACTCGTGAATTGGCATATCAATTGGCTGAGCAATTTCGTGCCCTTGGTTCAACCTTGCATGTCCGATGTTCTGTTGTTGTTGGAGGAATGGATATGATTGTCCAGGCAAAGACACTATTGCAAAGGCCTCATATTGTCATCTCAACTCCTGGAAGAATAAGAGTCTTGCTTCAAAATAATCCTGATATACCTCCGGTCTTTTCAAGAACAAAGGTGATTGTTGCCTTATATTTAACTTACTGACTGCGTTGACAGTCTATTGTATTTGGAATTTGAGCAATGTTCGATCAGACTTATCTTGTTGCTATCACTTTTTGTCAGTTGCATTTTGAATCGCTGCTCATCATTGAACTTATGAACAACTTTGATTCAAGTGGTGTTTAATATTCATGTTTTTGCATTTTGGTAAGCTCTCAACATTTATAGTTATTCATGATACTTGTCGAAGTATGAGCTGATAGCTGGGAGTCTTTAAAGTGTGCACTCTGACCATGAGGCTTTTTGAGTATTTGGTTTTGGATCAACTCTAGCTTTACTGTTAGAAATGAAAACTTTTGGTGATGCAGTAGAATCTTCCCTCCTATTCGACGGGAGATTTGGGTATTTAATTTGTCCCTAGCCTTTGGTTCTTAATGTGTGAAGCGCGGGAATCCTTGTTCAGTTCATCAAAAAATATATGTTTTCTGTCACTAATGTTCAGTTCTCTGTTGCATCTTTTATGAGCGTTACCATTGTGGTGTTTTTAACTTGCTTCAATTTCTCTAGGAGATTTCAGCTGCAACTTTTACCCGTACGTAAACTGTTACAATCTCCATAGAGCAGATGGACTTTCTTATCCCTGCTACTTAATCAACTTCCTGCCACTTCTCTCCCAAGTCTGAAAACTCTACCATAGATGTACAAATATGTTGCTGCAATGGGTTGGATTGCTTGTATGCTAGGTTTCTGTTGCAGGATTTCTCCGAGAATTTGAGGTTTGAGATTCTACAATTGATGTTTTATTAGCATCTTGAATTCATAAACAATTGAGAGTGGTGGAAATTTGAATGCTGGTTTGAAGCCAGAAAGATGTTTTGTGTTAGAGTTTTGCGCTTTTACTCATGATTGCTTGTAGACATTCTCATGTCCTGGATAGAGCACTTTGTCGATGTCTAACTGCAGTTTTCTTTAAATGGTAGTTTCTTGTGTTGGATGAAGCAGATAGAGTTCTTGATGTTGGCTTTGAGGAGGAACTACGGGTGATATTCCAGTGCTTACCAAAGAAAAGACAAACTTTATTGTTTTCTGCAACAATGACCAGTGATCTTCAAACATTGCTCGAGCTTTCTGCAAACAAGGCTTACTTCTATGAGGCATATGAAGGATTCAAGACTGTAGAATCTCTAAAACAACAATATATTTTTATTCCAAAAAATGTGAAGGATGTCTACCTTCTACATGTTTTGTCAAAGATGGAAGATATGGATGTGCGCTCTGCCATTATTTTTGTATCTAGGTGCAGGTATGGAAATACTAAAGGAAAACTTATCCTTCTTCTGTTCTTTTTGGTCCTTTGTCTGACTCTTTCCTTCTAAGGACATTTAGTTATTTTATTTATGGTCATTTGTTGAGGGTCATGTACTTTTCCACTCGACATTCAGCTAATTTGTGGACATTCATCGAGGGTCATGTACTGTTTCCAGTCAATATACCATACTATTTGTAGCTCTAATCACAAAACGACATCTTCCATTTGGTTCATTAGTGGGCTGCTAATTTAGTGCATGATTATCTTTGCCCGTTTAGGATTACATAGGTAGGCCACTGTGAAGTTACCTTCACCTATTTCACTAATCATGCTTGAAGGTGAAGAGCGTGTTGTCCAATCTGTTTATTTGTTGCTGGCATTGATCTTATTACCTGCTAATCTTGTAAACAGAACATGTCACCTTTTGAGTTTGTTGCTGGAAGAGCTTGATCGAGAAGTGGCAGCATTGCACTCATTTAAATCACAGTGTTTAAGGCTTGCTGCTCTAAACCAATTCAAGTCAGGGCAGGTTCCTGTATTGCTTGCAACGGATGTTGCCAGTCGTGGGCTAGATATCCCAACCGTTGATCTTGTAATAAATTACGACATACCAAGGTGATTTTCACAAGTTCATTGATTGTGAATTATCATCCCAAGAAATAGTATATCATTGCCTGATCTTAATCTGTACTGGTACAGGTATCCTAGAGACTATGTTCATCGTGTGGGCCGTACTGCAAGAGCTGGTAGAGGAGGACTTGCTGTGAGCTTTGTTACAGAGGTTAGAACCACATTATTGTCTACTGTTGTTGTGAAACTGTACATTTGTCTTCATAAAGGATTATCTGTATTATCCACTCTCTTCCTTGTAATATGCTGGCCTTATTTTTGCATTATTGCTGTAGAATGATGTGGAACTTGTACATGGAATAGAAGCTGAGCTTGGTAAGCCACTAGAAGAGTTTGAATGCAAAGAAATAGAGGTTCTTGCTGACATCACTAAGGTAAGATCTGAAAGCCTTTCTGGTCTTATCCACTGAATTTCATACCAAAAGAAATAGACCGTCAAAATGAGTCGTTTCTAGGGAATGACCATTCTTTCTTACTATCCTTAATTGTACTAGATCTGCAGTCTAAGATCAGTGCCATGAACCAACACTGATTTTTTTCCCCCTCATTTAAATAGAATATGGCTTTGGATGTTTACAATATGAAGAAAATAATTGTACTATGGATGTAAATGATTGCAAAGTGCATCCGGTGTTTGACTGACTCTAAATTTATTTTTATTTTTAGGAATTTTAGACAGTATTAATATATACTTTGGGTCATTGTGGAGATCCATCTCAATTCTGAAATCAGCATTTGACATACCTACTTGGGGGCTAATTTTCCTTGGCTTATCCTAGGCCTTATCACATTTGGAATGCAAGAGTACCCTGCTGGAAGCTTGTAACTAATGAATTATAAAAACAAAAGAGGAAAAACCATTTAAAAATTTGCAAAAGGGGATAAAAATTAGAAAAACTTGTTTGGCTAGCAGAGCAAGGTTGAAAGCCTCTAGGTTTCAGAACCTAAGACCTCCTACTAATTTGCTTTCACTTTTGTCCTTGGTTATCTAGTGAACCTTTCACTTAGTATCGTTGTGACCCCACCCCTAATTAGTAATGGATGGCTGAATACTCTCCGTGAAGTCACCAGGGACTTGAAGACGCTCATTGCATTGGTAGGAATGACGTGAGCAACGGCCTTTATGAGCACCTCCTTACCATCTCAAGAGAGTTGTTTTCCAAGACATCCATTAATCTTCTTATAGATGCGGTCTTGATGGGCATAAAGGTCTTCTTCTTAGACTTACCATTTTTCATGGGAAGACTAGACTTAGATATTTGTCAAAGGAGAGCACCTCCGTATGTCAAGGGTGATAAAGAACTAGTGATAAAGAACTACATCTTTCCTTTGTCGAGGAACACCCTTGCCAAAGAGGATACTTGTCTTTGAAAGATTGACCTCCTGGCCTAAGCCTTCTTCATAAGGATGCAAAATAGATTTCATTGAAGGGGCATCATTTTCAGTAGCCCCACAAGAAATAATAGTCATCCGCAAAGAGCAAATCTGACACCAAGGGGGCTTCAGGGCAAATACGATAACCAGTAATTTTGGTCACGAGAAACAACATGAAGAACCAAGTATGATAAACCCTCAGCAGAAAGAAGGAACAAGTAGGGGGAGATGGGATCTCCTTACCTAATGCCCCCGACTAGGTTCCACAAATCCTCCGGCTCACGATTGATAATAAAGGAGAGGAGGCTTACTCAACACGTCTCATAACCAGATTGGCCCAATCAACACAGAAGCCCAATTTCAACATGATAGCATGGAGGAAGGACAATTCAACCCTATCAAAAGCCTTTGCCATATCTAGTTTTAATGCCATGCCCCATTTGCTCTAGGCCGAGTATTCATGTCATAGAAGATTTTCAAGACCACAAGAATATTATCCGTAATCATATGACTAGGGATAAAGGCACTTTGATTGATGGATATAATAATAGAAGGGAGCCGGACTTTGAGCCGAATTGCAATAGCTTTAATAACTAGCTTGTAGACAACATTACAGAAGTTAATGGGTCGAACGTCACTGATGAGGTATGTGTTCTGTTTTGTTTTTTTTGGGAATTAAGATCACGTGAGTATGATTAAAGGAAGGGGGGAAGGTACCTCCATTAAGGATACTAAGTAACATCGTCTCCCACCATTGGCCAAGACTTTTGAAAAAAATATGGGTTCATCCCGCCTAGTCCAGGTGCTTTTCCAGGATGCATTTGTCGAAGGGCCTACGGTATAAGGTTTAGTGAGGTGGTCGTTAATACAGCCGTGACCCGAGCATGTATTTTGTATAAGACAACATCAAGGTTGGTAGGATCATCCATATTAAAAAGGCTTTGGAAATAATTTGTCACAGTGCATTCAAGGAATGCAAGGTCGCCCTGCTTGGTGTATAGCTTCCCATCAGGACCCCCTGTCCGCCTCATATTCGCTTTGGTGTGCAACCATGAAGAATTACAATCACCAAATCTGAGAAAGTCCCTACGAGACCTTTGCCACTAATAAACTTTTCCTTCTATCTGAGTTCACTGATCTCACAAAAGATAGATTTCCTAAAAAGATAGATTTCCTAATTGTCATGTCTGAGACGATTTTCAGCTTGTCTTGGCGGAGATTAATCCGCTGACAAAATGCTACCAAGAACATCACGGTTCCAATCGGGAAGCTCATACATGCGGTGCTTTATGTTGGTTACATAGCATTGGACTGGTTCATCCGGAGCTAGGCGCATCTAGGCATTAGACACAATACTCTCGCAACCTTCATCCATGACCCAATAATTCTCAAAACGATTAAGTGTGTTCTTTTTACATTGATGGTGGATGAGAAAGGCTTTGAGAAGGATTGGGTAGGTTGTTCGAGAAGTCATGGGTCGCTATTGCATCAGGAAGAGGACGCTCCATGCTGAGTCAACACAAAACCTGTCTAGTCACTCTTCCAATGAGTCATCCCTAGATTGTCAATTCCACCATGTGTATTAGTAGCCCAAGTCAAAGAGATCACAAGTAGCGAGGGTGTTTTGGAAGACATCTAGGATAGAATGAGATTTAAGTGGGCCACTGTTCTTCTCAGAGTTGAACATGATTTCATTGCTGTCGCCCCCGATAAGCTTAGGAAGGACAGACTGTACCTTGAGGTCAAGTAGCAAATCGCAAGTCTTGAACTTACTTTGAGTCTCTGGGTAACCATAAAATCCTGTGAAACACCATTCATGATCATCCAACATCCGCTTAAGCAAGATGTCAATATGATGGAAAGAACATGAAAGGAAAGTTACCGAGAGCTGTTTTTTCCAGAGCATGGTAAGGCCACTCGAGCGACCAATGCAATCCACAAAAAGTCCCAACAAAATCATCCATTGTTCCCCCAAAAAAACTCTTATTTCAGTGCTAGTCAATTTTGTATTTGAGAGGAAGACCAAATTGGGCCTACGACCTCCAATGATACGTCGGAGGTTTTTAATTGCTTGGGGCTTGTCAAGAACCCAACAGTTTAGGCAAAGAACACTCATTTGCCTCGGCGGGGTTGCTCGGCAATCACCGTCACTTGAGGTTGAGGGTTGTTCTTTGGGCCACGTTCCACAACTGCCCTAATCTTTGTGTCCTGATCATTTTTTTCACCAACATCATGACTTTTGTGTTTAGACATCTCTCAGCTTACTTGGATAGGTATCTGGTCGATGTTCATTGCAGTGACCACAGACTTTTCGAAGTCAAGCCTTACGCGAGTCTTACTAGTACTGCTGCTATCTCTCAGCCCTTTTGAAGTCAAGCCTTCCACGAGTCTTACAACTACTGCTGCTACCTCTCAGCCTGAGGAGCCCGTGTTTTTCTTAAAGAATCTCGTTCTTTTCCTCTGTTTTTGTGTTTTTAAAAAAAAAAAAAAAAACTGGAGAGGCTCATATCCAAGACCCATACTAAAGATCAGTTTCTGAGATATTTGGATCATAGAGGATGCAGCGTCGATAGACATGGCCAAGAAGTCGACATGCATAGCAGAAATCAGGAAGCTTTATGTACTTTATTTTAAACCACGTGGGCTTGTTGTTCATTTTGAGCATCAAACCATGGTGCAAGGGTTTGTCTAGGTCACAATCTACTCATAATTTCAAGGCCTTGGAGGGGATCAGCAAATTGGTATTATCGACGTCCACATATTTACCATTCTTGTTACCCCAGTTTTCTACAAATTTCAGATTTCTCATGTTCATGGGGAGGTCATAAATCTTGATCCAAAACCTAGCTGTTTTGAAGTCAATTTTTGGCAGTTGTTTGTTTGCATCCAGCGCCTTCAGTAATAGGAGATGGCCGTTAAAAGCCCAAGGTCCTTCGTCCAATACATAATCTCTCTCCCCAGAAGAGAAGAATTGAAATGTAAAGAGATTTTGGTCTATATCAGTGATGACTAACCCCTGGGAGGGGTGCCAGACATTACACATGGTCTGTTTTAGGGCTTCTGGATTGAAGGGGTTTCCTGTGTTCAACTTACCAACAAGAAAGAGAGAAACCTCAGCATTCACATCGTCTCACTAATCAGCTTCAAACTCTATGACTTCATCCTCTGTAGCCGTTAGGCTCAGTCGGCTCCAGCCTATTGCCAAGTCATCCGCCATATTTCAGAGCACGAGGAAAGCGATTTGAAACTTTGTCAACCCCTCAACGTCCGACAAAGACCCAGACGAGGAATGCTGGTGGATTAAACTCACAGGTAGGAGTAGCCAAATTCGACCAAGACCCTACACGAGAAACGAGGGAGATGAAGCTCTCACACCAAGTATCTGGTTTAGGGAAACCCTAGTCGCCTGCCGCAGAGAGGAAAAAATGACCTTTCTGCATAAAATCAAATTTTTGGGAAGGCTTGTTATGAATAAGCAAGAAAAAAGGGGAAAAGAAAAGCTAAAAAGCCAAACCTTGGATTAAAAAGAACAGCTTCACCCCCCCCCCCCCAAAAAAGGGGGGGGGGGGAATTTGAACATCCCAACCCCGACCAATAGCTACCTCAGGTGCCATATTGATTGCACCTGTAACCTCACTAACACGTGGTGGTACCAGCCCCCAGTCTGAGGTTGTTGGTGAAGGTCGAGGTCCCTCCTGGTTGTGGATAGCCCCCTCTCTTCTCTCCTCTGGCCTCCCTCCCCCGTTCACCCCCTCCCCCAATCCCTCCCTTCCTGCCCCATGCAACTCCCCCAGAGCATGGTCAACATTGTTAGTGGTCCCCTCCCATGCTCTTCTTGATGTACTTTCATTATTTGGGTGTTCCTAACCCTCCCCATATGGCCATATCAGAAGAGTTGCTGCATCCTTCTATGTTCTGAAAGTTTAGGCTTTTTGCATTCATTCATTTAGATTATGCAGGGTATGCCAGCATTTCATTGCTTATCTTGAGCAGTTCTGGTCAATGCTGCTCATCTGCTTCTAGCTTTGCCTTCCAGAGTTGTTTCCCTTTTAGTGGATTAGACCTTGCCCATTCTGTCTGAAGGGTGTGATTTCTTTCCATCATTTGCTTCTCAAAGAAGCCTTATTTGATGCAATGTCTTTGAAATTTAATTCTTTTCAGTTCTTCAAAATGTGACTTTATGTCATGGAGCTTTCGGAAGTGTCACATATAAGTCTTACTCTTGGCTTGAATCTTTTACATGACCCGCTTTGTATAGATAAAAAACATTGCATTGGAAATCTTGGATTCCATGCCAGAGTGAGTGAATGGGTTGCACAAAATAGGGTGTCTAGCAGTTTAATGCTATAGAATCTGGGGTCTCTGTCCAAAAGCTATGAGCGCCAGCATTCGTGAGGCCTATGTACTCCTAGATACCTGATAAGAAACTGTCCTGCTCAACTCCTAGTCTCAGCGTCCAACCCCCTTCCCTTTTTTTTAAAATGAGGAATTGGGTTGACAGTCATCCAAGCAATGTAATTGCTTGCTACACAAGTGCAACAGAGGTAGTGAAGGCGAAATCAGTGAGACAGTGAGCAAGGTGGAAGTTGATTTAGCCTTTTCAATTGCAATTCCTTGTTGTATTGTTGGGTATTTTATCAAAAATTGAATCATTTATGTACATATACTCCTCAAAAAATGATTGAAACCCATTTCCTCATGTAGGATTTTGGGGTTCTGTTTCTAGAAAGGGCATGGTCTTATAGATCATCGAATCTACATTCGTGTAGTCCAAATTTTCAACATAAGCCCTACTGGTGGCTATTTTATTGATTATTTGTGAAATGTTTAAAAATTTATGAAATGTTCCATAGGGATGAGCCACCCGTACGCATTTTGAAAAATCATACTCGTATCCATGCCCATACCCATCGTATTTTTGATGGTTATACCCATGCTCATATCCATCGGGTTTTTCAGATTTACAGATTTTGTTCGGGGATATATAGAGAGCGTAAAGTGTCACCCCTATTCAACCCATGTTTTCATGCATGCTATGTTGGATTAGTAATTTCAAGCAATGTTAGTAAAGTTCATGTTCAGATAAACTCATCACGGAAGTTAAAATTGTAAAAAATTTAATTTTTCATTTCTACATAAATAAACACTATACTATTAGAATTTCATGCACAACATTTTTTTCGGATTTTACTGTATTTTGGTCGCTTTTTACTAGCAAATCGGGTACACAATTAGGTACGGGTTTTAAGAATTCATGTTCATACCTATACTCATTTTCAAACACAATACGCATACCCACATCCACTTGACACATTTCCATCACCCATTGGGGTGCTAAATGGGGCGGATTTTAATCGGGTTTTTTTGGTTCGGGTAATATTCTCATCCCTAATGTTCCTTGTGAACCCTTAAAGAATTTAGACAAAGGGACAAAGTTGATTTAGAAACGATCAAATTTGTGTGAGCATTTGTTAAGAACGATATTTGAAGTAGTACAACGTTGCATACTTGTTGACGCATTTCTCTCTAATTTTTGCAATTTGCAGGTGTACAAGGCAAGGAGAGTAGCAACAATGAAGATGCTGGACGACGGCTTTGAGGAGCAGGTGAAAGAGCGCAAGAAGCAGAAGCTAAAAACATTGGCAGCCAAAGGGCTGCTGAAAAAGACTCGAAAACGCAAGAAATCAAAGCAAAGCTGAACAAATTGCAGATGGAATTTTCTCCCCCTTATTGACTCTAGATGAGACTAAGCTAAATGACATTGCATACATTTTTTTTTTGGCTATGAAAAAGTTCACTTCTTGTTCTGCGAGATGTAATTTGTAATTATAGACTGAGCAGATAGTAGGATGTTGTTTCATTTTGCTTGGGGTTTTTTTTTTTAATGTTCATTTATACATGTGCTGGTTGGAGGAGGAAGCGACACATGTCTCCTTGGATTTTTGGGCTTTTGCCTTCCTGTGGCCCTTGAGTCCTCTTCCTTTGGTACCTAAGGCCCTGTTCTTTTTGTAGTTTAATCAACCCAATTTATCGTCATCCACTTCTTTCCCTCTTCTCACTCCTTATACTTAAAAAAATACCATTTCTTTTCACATTTACCCACTCCTTCCCACACCTACATAAAATAACCATTTTTCATATTCTGAAAGTTTTTATAATTTATATACTTGTGTGTACGAATAATCTGATAGCAATTATAAGTAGTTTTAATTTTTCGGATGTTATGGAACAGTTTTATTTTTTTTTTTTTTGTTATCGTTGGTTACGAGATGTTTGTTGTAGGTTATAAAGCGTATATAGTTGTTGTTGTGTATGTGATAGAATAATTTTATGTACATCGTAATTCATGACAGAAGTTGCAGATGTTTTTATCCTACGTATAATTTTTTGGCATTGTTCGTAATTCGCGACAGAAAGTACAGATGTATTGTAGTTGACATTATTTTTAGAAAATTTATGTTACTTGAATTTTTTTTATTTTTTTATTTTGTTATTTTGTTATTTTTTTATTTTTTATTGTTTTAATTTTGTATTTTTGTATTTTTGTATTTTTGTATTTTTTGTTTTTATTTTTGTATGTTTGTATGTTTGTATTTTTATTTTTTGAATTTTTAATTTTTAATTTTTAATTTTAAATTTTTAATTTCTATTTTTATTTTTAATTTTTAATTTTTAATTTTTAATTTTTTTGTATTTATTTTTATTTTTTCTTTTTTTCTTTTTGAGTTCTTGTATTTATTTTTATTTTTATTTTTTATTTTGTTGTATTTGTTTTTTTATTTTTCATTTTTTATTCCAGAAAAAGAACCTACGAAAAATTCCAAAAAAATAAAAAATAAAAAATAAGTACAAACAAATAAAAAATAAGATAATAAAAAATAAATACAAAAAATTTAAAAATTAAAACTAAAAAATATAAAAAATTTAAGAAAAATAAAAATGAAAAATGAAAAATAAAAAATAAAATTTTTTTAAAAATTTAAGAAAAATAAAAATAAAAATAAAAAATAAAAAAATTTAAAAAATTTAAAAAATTTTAAAAAATAAAAATAAAAAATAAAAAATTTAAATATTTAAAAATTTAAGAAAAATAAAAATTTTAAAATAAAAATTTAAAAATTTAAAAATTTAATAATTTAAAAAATTTAAAAAATTTAAAAATAAAAAATAAAAAATAAAAATAAAAATAAAAATAAAAAACACAAAAATACAAAAATAAAAAATGAACAAAATGAACAAAATAAAAAAGAACAAAAAAGAATAAACAAAAATAAAAAAATTTCATCATCATTAATTACTATCACAATAAAATTATTACATTATAAAACAAAAAAATATTAATAACTAATACTTCAATTTCATTCAATTACATTCAACTTTCACCCACACTCACCCACTTCTTCTCACATTTAAAAAAATACCATACTCACCCACTCCTTCCCCCCTTTCCCACACTCACCCATCCTACACCCCTCATTTTTCACTGAAAGAACAGGGCCTAAGTGAAGGTGAATGCAGCATTAGAAGATGCAAGGAGGACCCGCGCACAATGCTTCAATTGTTGGATTTTTGACAAAAATGTATAACAAACCACCTGGTCCCCTCGTTGGTGGCAATACAAGAAGGAAACTAGGTGAGGAATGCCACTTAAATTAAGTGGAGGTATTCTCTCTTCAATAAAAAAAGTTAAGAGGTTGCATGATTTGTTCCGTTATTCATGCTGTCAGGTTGCTCCCATTTAGGTCATGTTTTAGGACCTGTTTTTTTTGTTGGGTTTTTTCAATTTATTAACTTCAATCTATTTTAATTAACTTCAATAAAAAATACCAACTTCAAATACCTTCAATCTATTTCAACCCATCTTCAAAATTTTATTTTTGTTATTTTAAAAAATATACCAACTTCAACCAACTTCAACGTACTTTGATCTATTTCAACATATTTCAATCCATTTCAACAAAAAATATCAATTTCAACCCACTTCAATCCACTTTAGGCCCTATTTTTTTATAGGTCCTGTTCTTTTCGTAGTTTAATGGACTCAACCCACTCCTTCCTATTTCCACCAACTTCTTCCACTCCTTTCTCATATCTTCCCATACTTTAAAAAAATACTACTCATTCCCACTCATTCCTACTCTCACTCACTCCTTCCCACTTCTACATATAACTACTATTTTTCATATTTTGAAAACTTTTATAATTTATGTAATTGTGTGTATGAATAGTTTGATAACAATTATGAAAAGTTTTATTTATTTTTCAGATGTTATGGAAATATTTATTAATCATGTCGGAAATTATAGATGACGTAATTTTTGTTATATATATTGAAGAAATAATAATTTTTCTACTTTATTAAGCAAATATTAGTTTTTTATGATTGGTAGATAATTTGGATTTGATTCTATATATAGAAGAGACGCTTAAATTTTTTTCGTTGGTTACGAAATATTTGTTATAGGTCACCAAAGCGTGGATGATTGTTGTTGTATGTGTAACAGATTTATTTTTCATTCATCGTAATTTGGGCCAATTTTGCAAATGTTTTTCTGAGCAAAATGAAGGAACGTGTTAATTTTTTTGGTGTTATTTGTACTTCGTGATAGGAAGTACAGATATATTGTATGTGTATTTTGAACAGATATTTATTTTACGTATGCGTTAGTAACAAAATATTGGAAACTCTTCACACAAATTGCAGATGATTATTTTCTGTATACTGAGGGTCTATTATTTTCGTCGAGAAATATGGGTTGGTAAATGGGTGAAATTGATTGAGATTGGTAAAATTAGATTAAAGTAGGTTGAAGTGGGTATTTTTTTATTGAATTGGATTGAAGTAGGTTAAATTGGATATTTTTTTGTTGAAATGAATTGAAGTTGGCTGAAGTAGGTTAAAGTAGGCTGAAGTAGATTGAAGTGGGTTGAATTTCTTTTTTTGTATGATGGGTAGAAGTTGGTTAAAACAGTAAAAAATGGGTTGAAATTGGTTGAAGTGAGTTGAAGTGGGTTGAAGTTAGTTGAAGTGGATTAAAGTTGGTATTTTTTATTGAAGTACGTGAAGTGGGTTAATGTGGGTTGAAGTTGGTTGAGGTTAATAAATTTGGATTTACCAACGAAAAGAACAGGGCCTGAACATATGTGTATTTTTTTCATTGTTCATATTGGATTTATATATATGAAGAAAAAATATATTCGTAATTTGTTTTACGAATAATGAAAATTACAATTTTTTGGGTAACAACGGCCACGAAACAATATTTCGTACTTGAGTTAACACAGAAAAATATTTTTTCAGTCTAAAAATTTTTTTATCGTCGGTAATTGCTATCACAAATAAAAGATTATATTAAAAAAACAAAATACGTAACTTACATCAACTCTTCTACTTCATTCAACTCCTTCCCACTCCTTCCCTCCTTTCCCACACTTAAAAAAATATCACTCCTACTCACTCTCACCCACTCATTCCCCCCCTCTTTCCCACTCCTACTCATCCCATACATGCAATTTCCCAACGAAAAGAACATGGTCGTAATTTAATGGACCCAATACACTCCTTCCCCCTTTCACGGTTTCACCCCATCCTTTTCCCCGTTTCCCATATCTTCTCACACTTTAAAAAAAATACCACTCCTTTCTACTCTCACCCATTTTCACCAACTCCTTCCTACTCCTACATATAACCATTATTTTTAATATTTTGAAAACTTTTATAATTTATGTAATTGTGTGTACGAATAGTTTGATAACAGTTATGAAAAGTTTTATTTATTTTTTGGATGTTATAGAATTATTTGTTAGTCGTGCCGGAAATTGCAGATGACGTAATTTTTGTTATATATGTTGAAGAAATAATAATTTTTTCTACTTTGTTAAGCAAATGTTAGTTTTTTTGTGATTGATAGATATTTTGGGTTTGATACTAAGTATGGAAGAGATGCTTAAATATTTTTTTCGTTCATCGCAATTTGGGGTCAAATTTGCAGATGTTTTTTCCGGCATAATGAAGGAATGTGTAAATTTTTTTGGCGTTATTTGTACTTCGTGATAGAAAGTGCAGATGTATTGTACGTGTATTTTGAGCAGAATTTTTTTACATGTGTATTAGTAACAAAATATTGGAAGTTTTTCATACAAATTATAGATAATTTTCCGTGTACTGAGGGTCTGTTCTTTTCATCGAAAATATGGGTTGGTAAGTGGGTGAAATTAATTGAGATTGATAGAAGTGGGTTAAAGTAGATTGAAGTGGGTATTTTTTTTTATTGAAGTGCATTGAAGTGAGTGTTTTTTTGTTAAAGTGGGTTGAATTTTTTTTAATATGATTGGTAGAAGTTGGTTAAAATAGTAGAAAATGGGTTGAAGTGGGTATTTTGTAATTGAAGTTCGTAAAGTAGGTTGATGTGGGTTGAAGTTGATAGAGTTTAGTAAATTTAGATTTATCAATGAAAAGAATAAGGCCTGAACATATGTGTATTTTTTTCGTTATTCGTATTTGATTAATATATGAAGAAAAAATACATCCGTAATTTATTTTGCGAATAACAAAAATTACAATTTATTTTTGGATAACAACGGTCACGAAATAATATTTCGTACCTGGGTCAGTACAGAAAAATATTTTTTTAGTTTAAAATTTTTTTATCATCGGTAATTACTATCTCAAATAAAAGATTACATGAAAAAATACGTAACTTATATTAATTCTCCTATTTTATTCAACTCCTTTTCATTTCTTTCCACTCCTTACCCCTGCCCATACTTAAAAAAAATACAACTCCTACCCACTTCCACCCACTTCTTTCTCCCTTTTACCATTCCCTCCCATCCCACACCTACGATTTCCCAACAAAAAGAACATGGCCTTAACTTATCTCAATCAACTTCACCCTTTTACCAACCTCAATTTACCAAAGAAAAGAACAAGCTCTTAGTGGGTAAATATTCTCATTCTACTTCTTCCTACTCTTTCTTACTCCTTTTCACTCTCCCACTCTTTAAAATAAATGTCATTCCTTCCCACTTCTATCCACTCTCATCCATTTTTATTATAATTCTTATTATTAATATTAACAAGTATTATCATTGTAACTATTATTGTTAATTAACAATAATAATAATAATTATTATTATTAATTAACAATAATATTAATAGTAATTATTTTTTAATAATAATAATTAATTATTATCATTCGATAAATAATTAATAAATAAATAATAGTTATTATTATTAATAACTTATTAATATTAATTTTTAATATTAACAAATGATAACACTGGTAATTGTTATTGTTCTTATAATTATTCATTATTATTTTTATTAATATTTATTATTATTGATATCAGTAATTAGTATTTTCTGTTATTAATATTAATAATAGTAATTATTATTTATAGTAATAATAATAATTATTATTAATATCAATGGTAATTATTATTATAATTATTATTAATGTTTATTATTAATAATAATTTTTGCCAAGGGATTCCTGGGGCTCGCACGAGAGCAGAGGCAGCAAGTATTTGTAAAAAAAGAAAGGGGAGCAAGCAAGGAATAATAACAATTATTATTATTATTATAATTTATCATTCCTGTTATTAACTATTAATAATTATTAATATTAATATTAATATTAATTATTATTATCAATATTAACAATTAGTATGATTATTATTATTAATATTCATAAAAATTATTGTAGTTATTTATATTATTAATTATTATTAATATTAATAACTATTATTATGATTCATTATTATTTTCATTATTAATTAATAATTACTAACTTCAAAATAATTATTTTTAATTTTTACTTAATAATAAATAATAAATATTAATTAACAATAATATTAATTGTAATTATTTTTATTAATAATAATATTTAATTAATTAATAATTATTAATTATTAATATTAACAATTATTATCAGTTAATATTAATATTTTTTATTATTCTTAGGATTATTAATAATTATTTTTATAATTAATAATTATCATTAATATTAGTAATTGGTAGTTTTTATTGTTATTCATGTTAATACTAATAATAATTATTATTAACAGTAATAATAATAAATATTATTAATGCTATTATTGATTATTATTGTAATTATTATTAATATTCATTAATAATAATTATTGTGATAATTATAATTACAATACTAATTATTAATATTAATAATAATTATCACTATTAACATTAATTTTAATATTAATAATTAATATTGTTAATATAAAAATTTATTATGATTATTATTGACATCAATAAGAATTATTGTTGTAATTATTATTTCAATTGTTATTAATATTAATAATTACTATCAATAATTATTACTTCTTAATAATAAGACTAATAGTAATTATTTTTAACATTAATAAGAACAATTAATTATTATTGTTAATTAGTTAAAGTTAAAATGATGATTTTTCATATTATTAATTAATAATATTAATAATTATTATTAATAATATTAATAATAATTATTATTTTTAATTTTATTTATTATTGTTTTTATTATAGCTAATTATTATTAATGTTACACATTAGTGTTGTGATTTTCTGCAAGCGCACCGTTTATTGCCGTAATACTAACGAGTGTCGATCCTCAGGGATGGTTGTGAAATTAGATTGCGACAATTCTAATCACTATTAAAACTAAACTAACACAATTGACATCTCACAAATTGCTTAAGCTAACACAATTCTACTCTTTATTTAAAAAAACTAAACTAAACCAAATAGGGGAATGGCAACAGAGAAATCCCGAATTAGAACAGTACCAGGAATTGAAAAATTGCTCAAATTCCGGATTCATCTCCAACTAACGCAATTAATCCCATATTATAACTTAAATAAATCAGTAAAGCAAGAGCACATGCTTCAGATTGTGTCAAGGTGAATTAAACAAATAGAGAAGGCAGAACACGGTGACAGTAGACCGGGCAGGACAGGCACGGCAGAACATTGATCTCAAATTTGTAGTTTTTTAAACTAAACAAACAGGCTCACAAACAACCAGAGTCCAGCCACAAATTTTATCTCAGAATTCGATACTAACAGGGGGCGTGAAATAGTAAATTACTCCAATTGAAATCCAGAAATTTGACAACAAACCAGAATTCATCAAAGCATACTCCAAATTGACAAAACAAAGCTGAATTGCAAGCTAAGAACATAACTGGCCTTCGAAACTTACGACAAATGAAATGAAACCATGGAACCCTAAAATCTCTAACATCTGAAATTGAAACAAATATGCCTAAAACTAAACCTAAAAACTTAAACAAAACCTCAATACATGCCCCTCGAATGGCTATCGTGCCCTGTATTTGTACCCGAATTCTTTCCTCTCTTTATCCGTCGAATGTGGCCTTGATGTGAACGGTTGATGCCAGATGATAGGTCACGATCAGGTGTGATAATAGGCCATAAATGAGTGATGGAGGAGAGAGAACGGCCGTGAACTAAGGAAAACTGAAGCGCCATAGCCGTTTGATTGGAGGTGAAGAAGAAGGAGGAGAAAAGCAAAGGGGTCGGGGTAAGGGTTACTCGGGTTCTCTAGGGTTTGAGAGGAAGAAGGAGAGGAGAGAGAAAGAATAAGGGGGGGTTAGTCAGGTTGGTCACGTGCTTGTCGCGTGATTGGATTTTATTATTTTTGTCCTCCTTTTTTTGTTTTTTTTTTTTTTGCTTGATTCGGGTTGAATCCATTTGGCCCAGTTCTTCTTTCTTCGGCATTCCTTTATCTCTTTAAAGAAATTTTTTCCGAATTATTGAATACCTACTAAATAAAATAAAATCAAATAAAAACCTAAAAATAACAATTATTTCGAGCATAAATTAGACAGAAAGGTACTGTAAAAATAGCACATTTTTGGCACGAACAATTAGTAATTGTTCTTAATATTAATATTAATATTAATATTAATTATTATTAACAGTGATGATAGTAATAATTATTAATGTTAAAATAATTATTTTTGTAATAATTACTAATATTCAATTATTCATTAATAATAATAGTCATAATAATTATGATGATAACAATTATTATTACTAATAATATTAATAATTAGTAATACTTATAACTATTACTATTAATACTAATATTTATTATAATAATTGTCGTTAATACTAGCAATTGTTATGATTATTATTAATACTAACAAGAATTTTGATTGTAATTATTTTTGTGAATTATGATTTTTATTAATAATTATTATTTAGAATGATTCATTGTTATTTTATTATTAATTAATGGTAATAATTATTTGAATAATTATTATTAATTATTAAATAATAATTATTAATATTAATAATTAATATTAATAATAATATTATTATTAATATTAATAATTATTGTTCTTAATATTATTAATGGTTATTAACATTAGTATTTAGTAATTTTTTTTCCTCCTTTTCACTCTCTCACTCCTTAAACTAAATGGCATTCCTTCCCACTCCTATCCACTCTCATTCATTTTTATTATGATTTTTATTATTAATATTAATAAGTATTATCATTGCAACTATTTAATTATTATAATTAATAATAATAATAATAATAATTATAATTAATTATTATTTATATTATTATCAATAATAATTGTTATTAATTAATGATAATATTAATAGTAATTATTTTTAATAATAATGATCATTAATTATTATCATTAAATAATTAATTAATTAATAATAGTTATTAATGTTAATAATTTATTAATATTAATTATTAATATTAATAAATAATAACAGTAATAATTTTTATTGTTCTTATAATTATTCATTATTATTTTTAATATTCTTTATTAATAATTATTGTTTTTAATAACAATAATAATTATTTTTAATATTATTTATTATTATTTTCATTGTGGCTAATTATTATTAATGTTACTCATTAGTTATTATTATTAGTATTAATATTAATATTAATTATTATTATTAAAAGTAATGATAATAATTATTATTAATGTGCAAAATATTTATTTTTGTAATAATTACTAATATTCATTAATAATAATAATAACAATAATTAATATTAATAATTAGTAAAAATTGTTACTATTACTATTAATATTTATAATAATAATTGTCATTAATATTAACAATTGTTATGATTATTATTAATCCTAATAAGAATTCTTTATGTAATTATTATTGTCAATTATTATTTTTATTAATAATTATTATTTATAATGATTCATTGTTATTGTGATTATTAATTAGTGGTAGTTATTATTAGAATAGTTATTTTTGATTATTAAATAATAATTATTAATATTAAGAATTAATAATAATAAATATTATTAATGTTATTATTAAAAATTATTATTCTTAATTTTATTAATTATTATTTTTTATTGTTAATTGTTGTTAATATCAGTATTTAGTAGTTTTTATTATTATCAATATGAAATTTTATTATTTTTGTAATTTATAGTAATAATAATGATCATTATAATAATAATTATTAATATTAACAATTAATAATAATTATTATTAATATTGATGTTATTGATTATTATTCTTAATATGATTATTTATTTTTTATTAATTATTGTTAATATTAGTATTTAGTAATTTTTATTATTATCAATATGAAAATTTGTTGTTATTATTATTAATACCAATAATAATGATGATTATTACTGTTCATTTCAATAATTAATAATATTAATATTAATATTAATATTGTAAATCACTATGATCATTAATATTAAAAATTATCTAGATTATTATTGTTAACATTAATAAGAATTATTATTGTAATTATTATTTTTAATGATTATTATTAATGTTAATAATTATTATCATGGTAATTATTATTTTTATTATTAATTAATTATTATTATTATTATTGTTATAATTATTAGTAATTGTTATTATGTTACACAAATCATTAACGTAACTAATATTAATGCTTCCACTTCTTTCCTCTCCTTCCCACTCCTTACTACTCTCACATACAATAAACCACTCCTACCCACTTTCACCCACCTCTTCTCACTCATTCACACTCATTTGCATTTCACATATGCAACATACCCACGAAAAGAACAGGGCGTCACTCCTTGCTAGAGGTTTGCTTACCGTTCCAGCTAGGTGGTGGATTGGCTTGACTATCACAAAAAAAGAAAAGTAAACATTAAGATCTCTTTTATAGGGAGAGCCCAGTTCATCTCATCAGTAAAATATCAAAAGTTTGTTGGGTTTGTTGATGTAGATACTCTCATATGGTATTATATTTTTTTGCTAATCCATGTATGTACTTTTATTAAATAGCATATTAAAGGACTCACTAGAGGTTATTTTAGTTCATATGTGTACGTTTAATGATAATCCGTGCGGACTGTGCATATTACAAAATTGCACATTGGAGGGTCATTGGATTTGTTTGATATTTTGATTTGAGTATGAGAATGAATTGACTCATCCTCACACCAAATATTTTTTCACCACATCCATGATAATATTGGAAGGTTTTATTAACTATTATATTTTTATTTTTTAATAAATCTTTTATTTTTCACAGTAATATCAAAAAACTATTGAATTATACCTCTTAATTCTAGTCCCCAATCTTCTTCATTTTTAGTTTATTATACTTTTTTTATAGAGTTGAATTCTTAGAGAAGGCATTTATTTGATTAACTTTTCAACCAACCAACCAAGAAGTTGATTGTATATTGAAGAAATACCACGTCAACCCAAGTGCCCATGTGTCAGACTTTGACATACATGGTGTCATTTTCTCTTTTATTATTTGTCGAAAGATGCCCATAGGAAATTTATACTCTCACATTGCTCAAGAATATCCGATTTCTAATCTGCCCCTTGCCACAAATTTGTTACCTATTTTTTTAAATAACAAAGCATCCCAATAAAACAAGAACAATGACAAACGGAAAAGACCCACCATGTCAATGATTTTTTTTTAACCTTCATGACATTAATCTTTTTATTAATAAATTTAGTATTTCATAATCTATTTTTACCTAAAATAGTATATGACAGACACTTTAAAATAATTTTTAATAGTTTTTATGTAAATAATAAATTATAGTGATCTTTAATGTATATCACACTAAATAAATTATTCATTATTTCTAAATTAAAATTTTATATTAAAATAAATTATGTATCGTTTCAATACTTTTAAAAAATCATCGGTAAAAATTAAAAAAATTCCCCTTATTAACATTTTTATTAGATAGTGTTACCTAAACATTTGAGAGCTTTTAATTAGGGTTTACGTCGGCGCACCATGTTTTTACATTATTACTACTTACTACTCGGAGGAAGTTCTAAAACCTATCTTCTTGCATACCACGAAAGCACCTCACCCCAACTCAACTCAATCCACCACTATAAAAGTTTCTGGATCCTTCCATCTATTTCTCTGCTCCGCTTGGTTCTCTCTCTGAACGGCCGGTGTTCAAGCAACTTTCCTCTCTTTCTGTAAGCTTCTGAGATCCGATCTGTATTTCTCCCTCTTTTTCTATCTAGTCATATATTTCAGATTTTTGATTCAAACCACATTTTGTTCTGGCTGATTGATTTATTTCATCTGGGTTTCTCGGGCTTTGTAGATTCATTTCAGAAATGGCGACCAAGAAGAGCGTTTCAGCTTTGAAGGAGGCAGATTTGAAGGGAAAGAGGGTGTTTGTGAGGGTTGATCTGAACGTTCCTTTGGATGATAATCAAAACATCACTGATGATACTAGGGTCAGGGCCGCTGTACCTACTGTTAAGTACTTGATGAACTATGGCGCTAAGGTTATCCTTTGCAGTCATCTGGTAATTTTCTCATTCCCTTTTTTTTTTGGGTCATTCGGTGATTCTGTGAAATGGGTTGCTTGTCATACGGTGTCTTGCATCTGGGTTTTCCTTTATTTGTAGCCATATATTATATATGAGTTTAAACGTTTGTGATTTGCTTGTTTGTTGAGTCGTTAATTTGACCTCTGTTTGAATTGATAGACAATGCCATTTGGGAGATTTGGATGACTTTGAGTTGTATAATTATGAATGTGGGGTTTGCATGTGTAAGTTCTGGCTCTATGGGTGTTGTTTGGTTATAGGCCTTTATAAATCTGGTGTTTGAATCGACCGCATATGTGACTACATTTGGGCTATATGGGTATTTGGTTCTAGGCTTTTGTAAATCTGGTTTTATGGAAGTTTTTTAAAGTTATGCTGTATGATTGTGCAGTTGGGTTTTCGTTGAATCTTTGTTATAGATATGAGCTGCAATTAGTTTTTTTATTATTCTGGGTTGTATGTAAGATCCTGGATTTCAATTTTGTTTGGGTTGGTACAGTTCAGACATAAGTTTGAAGTTCTTGCCAACTGGGTTGTTGTCTACATGGCTCTGTGTCTCGGGTGTTTGTAGAATCAACAGTGTGTGGGGGGGGGTTTGGGGGCTTTAGTTGATTTGTTGTTTTGCATTATTGTGTGTGAGTTTTCTTCAAATTCGTGGCATGCATGAGTTTGCTTGTTTGGATCTTTGTACAACCCCTCAGAATGTCTTGTAACATTTATTTCAAGACATTAACTCTGGCAGGTCTTTTAACTTAAGTTGTAGTTATGAGTGCTGTGCCCCACATTTCATGTGACTTTAATAGACTGACCCATTTCTAAAATAAATAACTTGAGAAAGTAATCAATAAGTTAGCGAGATAACTTTGGAAATGATGTAGTAGAAAATTTGGGTAGAATCCTTTTCTTTGAGCTGAGACCTTGATAAATTTAAAGCTGTTTTAAGTTTTGACATTCTGAATGAAGACCACAGTGTGGAGATGTAGTAGAAAAATTTTAAAAAAATACACAAACAATGATGTGGTGACTAAGAAGGGTTTTTTAAAAATCTTTTTTAATGAATGTGACTACAATAGTGAGCCCTTTTGAGCGGCAATTATTTTAATAAAAAAATGTATTGCATTCGTGGGTGGCCTAGATGAGAGACGTGTGATGTTTTTGTTGTTTTTGCTGAACTCATCTGGTGCCTACGACATATGTGCATAAAATGTGGTCTGAGCTATTTTCATTTGTTCTCTGCACTTTAGGCCTTTTGAACTGCAACTTTTTTCTCCCTAGTTGTGGACATTGGGTTTAGTTATAGTGATCCTTGCCAGTTGCCGTCGATGGCATAAGCAACAAGCCACAACACAACAAAGAACACCTCCTGTTGGTGTGGGTCCCGTTCCTTCCCGTAGAGAGGCTGATCTCAATCGATGGCATAAACACTTCTGTGGAATATTTCATGTTTGCTTCGACCTTGTTATAGAGTTATCTTGTCTTGGTTTCACTGCATCGCTATTTCTGACCTGTTTTGGTTGTTTGTTTCTTTTTAGGGCCGTCCTAAAGGTGCCACCCCTAAGTACAGCTTGAAACCCCTGGTGCCAAGGTTGTCAGAATTCCTTGGAACTGAGGTTAATTTCTATGCTCCTCGCAAGCCTACCCACACCCCCCCCCCCCCAAAAAAAAAACTATTGATGGATATCAGTGTCCCCACTCCCTGGTTATATGATCTTTTTGGCTAAAATGTTGGCTGTCGTTCTGCTCTTACTTGTATATGTTCTATAGGTTAAGATGGCAAATGATTGTATTGGTGAGGAAGTAGAGAAAACGGTGGCTGAATTGCCTGAAGGAGGCGTTCTGCTTCTTGAGAATGTGAGATTCCACAAGGAGGAGGAGAAGAATGATCCTGAATTTGCCAAACAGTTGGCTGCTTTGGCAGATGTCTATGTTAATGATGCCTTTGGGTCAGCTCACAGAGCGCATGCCTCCACTGAAGGGATTGCCAAGTATGTAAAGCCTGCTGTTGCTGGTTTCTTGATGCAAAAGGTATTTACATTGCGAATATTCCTTTCTTTCCCCTTCTTGAGTGACTTTTATTTTAGTGTTTGTTTTTTTGTTTTTCTGTTTTTTTTTTGGGGGGGGGGGTGTTGGGCGGGTTTAAAATTTGCATGTGGCATGCATTATTTCCCTGCAAGTGAAATTTAATACTCTATGCACTGGTTAGTTCTGTATCATGTACGCAGCCCTGTCTTTACCTGGGTTTTCTGCAGTCCTTTGAAATGCAATCTGCTCATTTCCACATGGACGCATGATTTCATTTATTATGTTCACAAATAAGGGGTCTTCTGTTTAATGGGTAATAAATTTCCAGACTGTATGGACAACAGTGAGATGTCTTCCTCTCAGGTCACTTTGTACAAAGGCAATACCAGTTTAGTTTTTTAATTTGAATTGTGCCGTTAGCATTTAGCAATGCTGGAGCTATCAGTAAAAATAAGTATATGAGAAATTACTTTGAAGTATTACAGTAGATTATTTATGAACTATGGTACAATTACTGATCAACGATCATGCTAAGACAGCCCAAAACTTCGTGTTGGCTATGTTCCAAAGTTTCTCATGTTCAGTTTGTGCATTTCACAGCCTGTTTTATTTTTTGTACAATGAGGTTTTATAAATTTGGGGTTTGCAACTAATTAAATTTTGGGCCTTTTACTCAACTGCAGGAGCTTGACTACCTTGTGGGAGCCGTGGCAAACCCAAAGAAACCATTCGCTGCTATTGTTGGTGGCTCAAAGGTGTCTACCAAGATTGGAGTGATTGAATCATTGCTGGCTAAGGTTGACTTGCTTTTACTTGGTGGAGGAATGATCTTCACTTTCTACAAAGCCCAAGGATACTCAGTGGGTTCCTCTCTTGTGGAGGAAGACAAGCTTGATCTTGCTAACTCTCTTATGGAGAAGGCAAAAGCTAAAGGAGTGTCTTTGATGCTTCCTACTGATGTAGTGATTGCTGATAAGTTCGCCGCTGATGCTGAAAGCAAGGTGTGTGATTGACAGATATTTGCTATCGTATTTATTTGAAGATTGGAATTGTAGTGCGCTCATGCTTCAGGCAATTTTAGTGATAGTTTGCTTAACCTCTTGTAGGTTGTGCCTGCCAATGCTATTCCCGATGGATGGATGGGGTTGGACATTGGACCAGATTCTATTAAGACTTTCAGCGAGGCCTTGGATAAGACCCAGACCATCATATGGAATGGACCTATGGGTGTCTTCGAATTCGAAAAATTTGCTGCGGGAACTGACGTAAGAGATTGAGTTAGCTAAGATATCCATTTTATTTACGTTCATTCGGGTTGATTGATGCCCCTAGTACTTTTATCCCATTTCTCTCCTCTTTTTTGGACTCTTTTTCCTTTTTTTTTTCAAGAAGGGGGGGGGGGTTGTGTTCAGCGGCGGTGGCAATCTTCTCATTTATGAGTGTTTTGTCGGGTACATCATCTGCTCGGCTTCAAGGTTGTCCTAAGAAGCACACAACTAGAATGGATGTTCCATATCTTTCAGGGGCTAGGTAGCTATTTTCCTACGTCCATAATGTGGTATAAATGTGTTAGAAGTCTTCCCGCTGAGCTCCCCCCCCCCCCAAAAAAAAACCCAAAAACAAAATAATTGGGGAAATTGGAGGGGGTCTGTGGTTTGGCGGGTAGTTGGGTGGCTTTAGTAGTTATTCGCTTATTCGGTCAGCACTTTGCTTGTTACGAAGAAATTGGCTTAATCATAGAATATCAAGGTGTCAAAGCTGCTGATTTTGCCTTTGACCTAATTCAAGAGAAAAGAAGGGGGGGGGGGGGGAAGGGGGTTGTGAGTGTTGAATTTTATCATTTTTTGCTAGAAGCTCCCCTGAATATAAGGACCAACAAAATTAGTATTGTGATATGCAGGCCATCGCAAAGAAGTTGGCAGAGCTGAGTGAAAAAGGCGTGACCACCATCATTGGTGGAGGAGACTCTGTTGCTGCCGTTGAGAAGGTTGGGCTTGCGGACAAGATGAGCCACATCTCAACTGGAGGAGGTGCTAGCTTGGAGCTCTTGGAGGGCAAGCCACTGCCGGGAGTTCTTGCTCTTGACGATGCTTAAACTCTTTCTGTTTGCTAATTTTTCCCAGTGCTTTTCCCGTCAATCTATGGAACTGGTTTCTATAGCCAGTGCGGTTGCATATGAGTGTAGAGGTTTATAGATCAGGTTGAAAAATAAAGATAGACAAAGCATTGTGTTTTTTGACAAATGCCTGCGATAATAATCATTCAGAAGATTGTGGTGTTGGCGGTTTTTTGGAGCAACTGATTCACTGTTGATATCCTTCCATTAGTTGCTTGTCTAGAGTTTCAGTGGTAAGCTGCATTTAGCTCGCCAGATTATCAGTCGTGAAAGAGAGAGGGGGAATAATTACTGTTAGTCCGCTCGCCAGATTCATGAGCTATGAATTTCTGAGAGGAAATAATTACTGTCAGTTAGCTTGCCAGATTATCAGTCATGAATGTCTGTGAAAGGGAGAGGGCTGATTACTGTCAGGTAATCCTGATCAAATCGAGGGTATGGTTGGATTGGCTTGAGCGTCAGGAATGGGAGAGTTGCGGAATGGGAGAGTTGCGGAATGGGGGTTCTTGGGTCCTAATCTTTTTCGGCCCTCCTATGCGTTGAGATATCCATGACAATGACTCTAGCCAGTGGGTATCCCGGGTTATTGGGTTAGATCTGACCCTTAAAATTTTAATCTTTTTTGACCCTTATATGGGTTAACATATCCATGAAAATGACTCTGGCCAGTGGGTATCCTGGGTTATTGGGTTAGATTTGATCCTTAAAATTTTCCTGTGTTGTAAATGATATTGTTCACCATGTTGTATTTTTCTCCACTAAATATCTCATTAAATAAATGGTCAAAGCAATAATATAATGTTTCAATAAAATGTACAACCTGTATATATATATATATATATATATATATATAATATATATATTATATTTAAACAAAACAAAACATTTTAAATTTCTGACACATGTTTCCATAAATTTTTTGAAATAATTAATAATTTAAAAAATATAAATTAGTCCTTAAACTAATTTTATGATTACTGTCATCTCACAAAAAATAAAAATGAAAATTACATATATATATATATATATATATATATATATATATATATATATATATATATATATATATATATATATATATATATATATATATATATATATATATATATATATATATATATATATATATATATATATATATATATATATCACATGAGGTATAAAATTTTCTTCTAAGAAAAAGGCAATGTTTGATTGTAACATTTACAATTCCCCTAAATTAAACATCATCTATTTTAATACATAGATATGTAAGATTTTCTTTCCCAAAAAAAAGGCTATATTTGATTGTAATATTTATAATTCACCTAAATCAAACATAATCTATTTTAGTATGTAGAAAATCTCAGTTCAACAATTTCTTATAATTTCTACTACCTAAATTTTTTTACACTCGAACAAGAGATTTTTGCGGGATAATCCCATCATCATTTGCTTAGTTCAATGTGCCAAAACAATCAAGGATAGTATCATCGTAGGCTGTAGAGAGTGTGGTCGAACTTCTTTACTAAGGTCATCTCAGGCTAAGTGGCTAAGCATTTTTTTGTATTTTATGTTCGTCTAGTTTATGCCATGTAAAGATGCAGTTGATTGTTGATTCTTTCGAACTTAAGATTCATGATCTTTGTATAGCAAAAAATGTGAATCCAAGTACGAAGTTGTTCATCGTTAGAGTTTCAATGAAAGACTGACAAAAAGTTTGGTCCGCAATTAGCCTGGCTTCAAGCATTGGAGATTGCCCTATATCCTTTGATTTCCGACTTAAGAGATGAGTTGCACTGCTTGCTTCATTTACCATACACACGAATTTTTTGCCCCCCACGACCATCACAAGAAATATTAGATAATCCATCATTTTGTATGTATATTTATTATCGACAAAAACTCAAAAGCAATTCTGCGCATTGCCCAGGGAAAAACACTAGTTTAGTGATGAAAACGATTAGTTCAATAAAATGATTACTTCAAACGTAAGAGAGAAAGCGTTTGGAAGTTAAGAGCAAGTAAGATTTTGAGAGATGAGTGAGACGGGCAGGTTAAGAGAAGGCGAGAAAATAAAAAGTTAAAAGGTTTTGAACAAATGAAACCCAAAGTATTTTGTTTGAATTTTAAATTTTATTTTTTTTAAAAGTGAGGGTCAATGGGTTAGGAAAAACGGTCAAAACTTCTACCCAAGCCCGACCCTCATTATACGCAGTTATCCTCAATTTGAGGGTCGAGATGGGTCGGAGACAAAAACAGCCAACACCGATCCTCATTTTTTAGAGTCAAGGTTGGTCGTAGCCAGGCCTGGAAAAACTAACCCGAGACCCGAAATCCAAACCGAACAACCCGGACCCATACTCGAACCAACATCCGAAATGGGATGAACTGATGTCGACCCGAACACCCGATGTAACCCAACCCATACCGAACGCAACCCAAAATCTAGCATGAACTGAAATGATTGACATCCGAAATGATCCGACCCAATTCAAACTCGATCCATAGTAACTCGACACGAAGTGAACCGAAGATGAACAACCCAAACCCGAACCGAACCATACATGATTTAAAACCCATCCGATTTTTACTCGACTCAATTGTACCCAAATAAAACACAAATCCGAGTATACCCGACCCGAATATAACCCGAGTGGAGTGAGTGACCGAGTGTGAGGGAGGGTTTTCAATTTTCAGGTTTTTTTTGGGTTAAAATTCTAAGATTATTATTAGTAGTGGCTTTTTGTTTTGGGTTTTAGACTTTCTTTGGGGGGGGGGGGAGTTCTGAATTTTTCAAACTTAATTAGTTGAGTTTAGGAGGAAAAAGCAAAATAACTTAGGAAGGAAATTTTACAAATGAAATCAATGAAAAACTTAAGAGGAAAAAATAAAATAGTTAGTAGTTTGAAATTTTTAATTTGATAGATGTCAAAAATATTTGGTCAAAATAACACTTATGAAAAGATAAGCACAATTAACAAATTATTAAACTTATAAGGATCTACCAATCCTATTTTACTATTTAAGTCACTTAATGACTTAATGCACGCTAGGATTATAATATCCTTTTGGGACTACCATAAAAAATACTATACAACTGATCTACGATCCTAAATCACCTTCATACCATATCAAACTCTACATAATCATATTCAAGAATGTATGTTTGCATGCGATCTCATCATAATGTGACTTGTTTATTGCTTCGTGCTTTCTAGCGGCTAATAAAAATCGTGGATTTAATCTGAACTGTTAATGTACGATTTAAGGGCTATTATTGCAAGTTCTCACAAAATTACAGGATTCTTATTTGAAGGAGGGTTCCTCCTTGATTCCTTCCCTATATATATATATATATATATCAGTAAAAGAAAAGTGTTTTAAATATAAAACATAGACTTATAACATTAACATATGAATTAAAAGAAGAGCATAAAATAAATGTGTTTGTCTAATTAAACGAATTTTACCTTTTAAATATAACTTAAGAGTGAAAATGAACACATCGAAAATATACATTGGCCCGAAACTAACCTGACTTAATTTATACCTTACTTGATCTACAACCGAATCTCACCCGACCCAAATTAGACTCGACCTATACCCAATCCAAACCGAGCTAGCGCAGACAACCCAAAATTGGCTCGACCTGAATTTCACCCGTACTCGACCCGAACATGGTTGTCCCGAAAGTGACCCAAACCTGAGCCCGACCCGAAGATGGTTGACCCGAAATTGACCTGGACTGAACTTAGACCTGACCTGTGTCCGATCCGAATGACCCATTTGTCAGGTCTAGTCGCGGCCTCGTTTATTGTCAGGTATCCTGTAGTTTGTTTAAAGTATTTTTAGAACACCTTGTTTTCAAAATAGATTTAAATGATCCTATATTTTGTGGTAACTATTTTAAGGGGGAGAGTTCACTATTAATTTCTATTTTCATTCGTCGTTCTAAATTTTTCATATTTGTATATTTTACCTTAATTCTTGAAAAATTACATTTGAAAATTGTAATTTTGTACATATGATTTTATGTTCATAATTATTACTTGAAACCCTCTTTTATTTGATATCAGAGCCACATAAACAAAAAATAATTAATATAATTAAGTTAAACAATAGTTAATTAAACTTATTAACTGCATTTAATGCTTAAATCATCATCTACATGTCTTGCTTCAAATTATTCACACATTGTGCATACTCTAGATGGATCCACTTCAATAGGCACAGCTAAACTGCATTACTGATTTAATTTTAGAACTAAAAGCAAAATTAACAAAAATAAGAACAGTTAAGGAGTTAAAGAAACAAGTGACTGCAATCCATACTTCTTTAATCAACGAAGTTAGACATAGGGGAAAAACTGATCTAGGTATTAGTACAACATTTTCGCATACGTATCCTTTCCAAAGCTTAAAAAATAAAAGTCCATTTCCGTTGCAAGATATAAAAATTGAAAAAGAAGTAACAAATTCAAATGAAAATTAATCATAAAAGGAAGAGGAAGAGAAAGAGAAAGACGATGGAATATATGTAGTACAATCCAGAGGAGTTACATACATGTTTGACAAAGAACAAAATTCAGAAGAATTAAACAAAATCATGGAGCGCAATAGCAGACAAATAAGACGTGCTATATGTTGATAATAAAGAGATAAATAATATTCAGTTAGAGGAAAAAACATATCAATAGATGAATCTAATTGGTGGTAGAAAGTGAAATTAATGAAATTAACGAAGAACTTGATATTGACAAATTTAAATCCATTTTAGGTAGCAACATAATCTAAAATCTGAAGAGTTCGGAGAATCATCTAGAAAAAAAATACCCATTTTATAAGACCTAGATATATTCCATTAGGATGAACAACCAGCTTTTTCTTGGGGTTCATCCCAAGAAAAATCACATCTTTTGAAGAGACTAGCCCTACCCCAATTAGCCAAACTGGCTACATGCTAATTTTATGATTACTGTCATCTCACAAAAAATGAAAATGAAAATTACATACATATATATATATATATATATATATATATATATATATATATATATATATATATATATATATATATATATATATATATATATATATATATATATATATATATATATATATATATATATATATATATATATATATATATATATATATATCACATGAGGTATAAAATTTTCTTCTAAGAAAAAGGCAATGTTTGATTGTAACATTTACAATTCCCCTAAATTAAACATCATCTATTTTAATACATAGATATGTAAGATTTTCTTTCCCAAAAAAAAGGCTATATTTGATTGTAATATTTATAATTCACCTAAATCAAACATAATCTATTTTAGTATGTAGAAAATCTCAGTTCAACAATTTCTTATAATTTCTACTACCTAAATTTTTTTACACTCGAACAAGAGATTTTTGCGGGATAATCCCATCATCATTTGCTTAGTTCAATGTGCCAAAACAATCAAGGATAGTATCATCGTAGGCTGTAGAGAGTGTGGTCGAACTTCTTTACTAAGGTCATCTCAGGCTAAGTGGCTAAGCATTTTTTTGTATTTTATGTTCGTCTAGTTTATGCCATGTAAAGATGCAGTTGATTGTTGATTCTTTCGAACTTAAGATTCATGATCTTTGTATAGCAAAAAATGTGAATCCAAGTACGAAGTTGTTCATCGTTAGAGTTTCAATGAAAGACTGACAAAAAGTTTGGTCCGCAATTAGCCTGGCTTCAAGCATTGGAGATTGCCCTATATCCTTTGATTTCCGACTTAAGAGATGAGTTGCACTGCTTGCTTCATTTACCATACACACGAATTTTTTGCCCCCCACGACCATCACAAGAAATATTAGATAATCCATCATTTTGTATGTATATTTATTATCGACAAAAACTCAAAAGCAATTCTGCGCATTGCCCAGGGAAAAACACTAGTTTAGTGATGAAAACGATTAGTTCAATAAAATGATTACTTCAAACGTAAGAGAGAAAGCGTTTGGAAGTTAAGAGCAAGTAAGATTTTGAGAGATGAGTGAGACGGGCAGGTTAAGAGAAGGCGAGAAAATAAAAAGTTAAAAGGTTTTGAACAAATGAAACCCAAAGTATTTTGTTTGAATTTTAAATTTTATTTTTTTTAAAAGTGAGGGTCAATGGGTTAGGAAAAACGGTCAAAACTTCTACCCAAGCCCGACCCTCATTATACGCAGTTATCCTCAATTTGAGGGTCGAGATGGGTCGGAGACAAAAACAGCCAACACCGATCCTCATTTTTTAGAGTCAAGGTTGGTCGTAGCCAGGCCTGGAAAAACTAACCCGAGACCCGAAATCCAAACCGAACAACCCGGACCCATACTCGAACCAACATCCGAAATGGGATGAACTGATGTCGACCCGAACACCCGATGTAACCCAACCCATACCGAACGCAACCCAAAATCTAGCATGAACTGAAATGATTGACATCCGAAATGATCCGACCCAATTCAAACTCGATCCATAGTAACTCGACACGAAGTGAACCGAAGATGAACAACCCAAACCCGAACCGAACCATACATGATTTAAAACCCATCCGATTTTTACTCGACTCAATTGTACCCAAATAAAACACAAATCCGAGTATACCCGACCCGAATATAACCCGAGTGGAGTGAGTGACCGAGTGTGAGGGAGGGTTTTCAATTTTCAGGTTTTTTTTGGGTTAAAATTCTAAGATTATTATTAGTAGTGGCTTTTTGTTTTGGGTTTTAGACTTTCTTTGGGGGGGGGGGGGTTCTGAATTTTTCAAACTTAATTAGTTGAGTTTAGGAGGAAAAAGCAAAATAACTTAGGAAGGAAATTTTACAAATGAAATCAATGAAAAACTTAAGAGGAAAAAATAAAATAGTTAGTAGTTTGAAATTTTTAATTTGATAGATGTCAAAAATATTTGGTCAAAATAACACTTATGAAAAGATAAGCATAATTAACAAATTATTAAACTTATAAGGATCTACCAATCCTATTTTACTATTTAAGTCACTTAATGACTTAATGCACGCTAGGATTATAATATCATCTTGGGACTACCATAAAAAATACTATACAACTGATCTACGATCCTAAATCACCTTCATACCATATCAAACTCTACATAATCATATTCAAGAATGTATGTTTGCATGCGATCTCATCATAATGTGACTTGTTTATTGCTTCGTGCTTTCTAGCGGCTAATAAAAATCGTGGATTTAATCTGAACTGTTAATGTACGATTTAAGGGCTATTATTGCAAGTTCTCACAAAATTACAGGATTCTTATTTGAAGGAGGGTTCCTCCTTGATTCCTTCCCTATATATATATATATATATATCAGTAAAAGAAAAGTGTTTTAAATATAAAACATAGACTTATAACATTAACATATGAATTAAAAGAAGAGCATAAAATAAATGTGTTTGTCTAATTAAACGAATTTTACCTTTTAAATATAACTTAAGAGTGAAAATGAACACATCGAAAATATACATTGGCCCGAAACTAACCTGACTTAATTTATACCTTACTTGATCTACAACCGAATCTCACCCGACCCAAATTAGACTCGACCTATACCCAATCCAAACCGAGCTAGCGCAGACAACCCAAAATTGGCTCGACCTGAATTTCACCCGTACTCAACCCGAACATGGTTGTCCCGAAAGTGACCCAAACCTGAGCCCGACCCGAAGATGGTTGACCCGAAATTGACCTGGACTGAACTTAGACCTGACCTGTACCCGATCCGAATGACCCATTTGTCAGGTCTAGTCGCGGCCTCGTTTATTGTCAGGTATCCTGTAGTTTGTTTAAAGTATTTTTAGAACACCTTGTTTTCAAAATAGATTTAAATGATCCTATATTTTGTGGTAACTATTTTAAGGGGGAGAGTTCACTATTAATTTCTATTTTCATTCGTCGTTCTAAATTTTTCATATTTGTATATTTTACCTTAATTCTTGAAAAATTACATTTGAAAATTGTAATTTTGTACATATGATTTTATGTTCATAATTATTACTTGAAACCCTCTTTTATTTGATATCAGAGCCACATAAACAAAAAATAATTAATATAATTAAGTTAAACAATAGTTAATTAAACTTATTAACTGCATTTAATGCTTAAATCATCATCTACATGTCTTGCTTCAAATTATTCACACATTGTGCATACTCTAGATGGATCCACTTCAATAGGCACAGCTAAACTGCATTACTGATTTAATTTTAGAACTAAAAGCAAAATTAACAAAAATAAGAACAGTTAAGGAGTTAAAGAAACAAGTGACTGCAATCCATACTTCTTTAATCAACGAAGTTAGACATAGGGGAAAAACTGATCTAGGTATTAGTACAACATTTTCGCATACGTATCCTTTCCAAAGCTTAAAAAATAAAAGTCCATTTCCTTTGCAAGATATAAAAATTGAAAAAGAAGTAACAAATTCAAATGAAAATTAATCATAAAAGGAAGAGGAAGAGAAAGAGAAAGACGATGGAATATATGTAGTACAATCCAGAGGAGTTACATACATGTTTGACAAAGAACAAAATTCAGAAGAATTAAACAAAATCATGGAGCGCAATAGCAGACAAATAAGACGTGCTATATGTTGATAATAAAGAGATAAATAATATTCAGTTAGAGGAAAAAACATATCAATAGATGAATCTAATTGGTGGTAGAAAGTGAAATTAATGAAATTAACGAAGAACTTGATATTGACAAATTTAAATCCATTTTAGGTAGCAACATAATCTAAAATCTGAAGAGTTCGGAGAATCATCTAGAAAAAAAATACCCATTTTATAAGACCTAGATATATTCCATTAGGATGAACAACCAACTTTTTCTTGGGGTTCATCCCAAGAAAAATCACATCTTTTGAAGAGACTAGCCCTACCCCAATTAGCCAAACTGGTTACATGCTAAACATTGAGTAATAGAGAAAAAAATTTTGAGCATTAGAAGATAGGTACGAATAGTATTCTGAATGTGAATATCACATTGATTGCTGGAAATTTTCTAAATTATATATAATATAGTTTTCTGGAGCTATAGTTGACTGGGTAGGTGAGAAACACAAAAGCGTATTAAGGATGATGAAAACATCAGCTGCTGTATTCAAAAAATTGTGTAAGGAAATTGAAATTGAATTTACTGTAGCTAAACTTGATTCTAAAGAAAAAGTTAGAGAGTGGCAAAAAAAGATTAATAACATAGAGCTTTGGGACATGAGGTACCCGAAAAATTATATTGATGAATTCAGTCAATATTATTACAAAATTGGGTATAATAAGCTCAATCTTGGTAAGTTATTGCCTTAACCCGTAAATTCTATAATCAATGAAAGATACATTACATAGCTTGAAAAAGCCGAAGTAATTGATATTCTTGGTACAAGAATCTCTTATTTAAGGAAATAGGTTAATGATTAATGTCCTGATCTCCAAAAACAACATGAAATGAAGAAATAATTTCTAACTTGTTGGGATAGTCCTTA
Organism: Carnegiea gigantea; assembly: GCA_029747015.1. NCBI lineage: Eukaryota > Viridiplantae > Streptophyta > Magnoliopsida > Caryophyllales > Cactaceae > Carnegiea > Carnegiea gigantea. Next base: position 38,055 of record JAKOGI010000948.1, read on the forward strand.
TCAATTGAAAAATGAATCCAAGAAAAGAAAAAAAAAATTATAAGAGAAAGAGCTTTAACAAGCAAGGGGGGAATATCAAGCAAAGTATCATAGCAAGCTAACCCCTAAAAGGAGAAATTTTTTTAGAAAAGCTACTTATTATCTTGCAGGAAAAAATAATTATGAGTGTTGAAGCAGTGGAGAAGTAGGTCATTACACAAAGGGGTGCAAAAATAAGAAGAACAACAAACATATTGAAACATTGGGTAGCTTAGACAATTGTAAGCTCAGCGAAGAAGAAACACTAGACCTAGGCCTGAAAAGCAATAAGGGAATTGTTGAGATAGTAATGTAAGACGAATCTAAAGAACGTGATTATGAAGAAACCAGTTATATGATGGAAAGTAGCTTAACTAATCTTGACGACCTTCGAGGAGAAGAACTTATAGTAGACAATAAGAATGGAGACGTCAAACGAGATTGGGTCTTTTCTATAATACAGAAATATATGATCTATAAAAAATACATCTTTCAATTAAAGAGTAAGTATGTATGTGAATGATGGAAGGGATTTAGAGATAAAAGACCGTGAACTTGATGTGGGTGAAGTAAATGTCATAAATGGGGCAAACATCCTTAAACATAACAAGGATAGAAAGTATAGGTATATCAATGTTGGAAATGTTCAAGTTCAAATTGCACCATTACAATATTATGATAAATATACCGATCTTTATCCTTTACTTTGTGATACTAAGCATACCAAATTTAATAATCAATTATAATAGGGATCAAAACCAATTTGTATAATGGTTAAGCATGATTCAATTGCCGACCTAAACATTATGTGAGCCTAAAATTATTTTGAAAAGTATTTTATAAATTATATAATACTATAAATCCAAAGGCTAAAGTAACAATGATAGAAGAAGAAAAATTGGGAAGTTCTACTCCAATACAAAAAAATTCAAATGATAAAATCCAATACGCAGGAGATAAAAATTGATAGGAGTTGGATATCTAGCTTGGCCAATCATACAATATTTAATAATAAGTGTAATAAAAATTGATGAGACTGGAAAAATTACCATTAAACCCAATGTTAAGAGAACTAACCTGGTCATCGAATCGGTTATGAAACTGGATCAATGGTTCAATCGCTCAGACCATTAGGACCGGACTGGACTAGTTGGCTAGATTTATCATTAAACTGGATGACCCCGGTTAGATCCGATTGATCTCTCTGTGTGTGTGCGCCCCTACATGTACACAGACACACACACACGCACGCACACACACACACACACACATATACACGAACACACATAGACACACACACTTTTTAATGAACTCGATGTAACAGTAGCAAGATCAAATATCTCAAAGCACCAAATCCTTTGGCACAATTGAAATCTAACAAATCAAAAAAATAAAAATAAAAAGAAAACCATTCCCTCTTGGATGCAGTACCTGGTTGTTTAGAAATGAAGCAAAAAATAGTAATTAAATGAACATTTAAGAGAAAGAAGAGACCCATATTTCAAAAAAACTGGTGACCCTTCAATAGAGAGAGACAGAGGGAAGGAATAAAACCCTAAAATTTTATTGTTCACCGCCTTTTCCTTTTGTTGTTAATCGTTTCACATTTTCAAGTTTCACAACCTATTTCTGTCTCTTCTACTTTCCTCTCTCTGAAGCTAGCAAGCCCCATTCCAGAAATTCTATCTTATTCCTCTCTCTCTCTCTCTCTCTCTCTCTCTCTCTCTCTCTCTCTCTCACAACTCATATCAAAGCTTGCCTACTTGGGACGTTGGGGATGAACGTAGGGCCAAGAAATCAATGGAGCATAGACCAGAGAAAGGTTTGTGGATGTCAAAGAAGACAACCGAGTATATTGAGTCATTTTTCCTCTTTATTGGTGCTTATATAAAAAAGTTGGCCGAACCACGGATTGGTCGGGTCTTCGGTTCAACGGGTTGGCCATTTTTGACTGAGTTTGGGTAGTTTTGTAGCTTGAACAGTTATAGTTGTTTTCCAAACTAGGACGGAGAATGGGTCCTGTTGAATCGATCAGATCGACCGGTCCGATTTTGGTTCTCGTAACACTAATTAAACCCCAAATATTAAAAAGTATAAGCGCAAGATTAGAATAAGGAGAAGGATCTTTGATAGCCAAAGAAGAGCTTAAAGAAGATGATATAATTAGTGTGACCAGTGAAATGAGTACAATGAGTTCTGAGTCCACAACATACAGTATAGATCAAAGTATGAGTTTAGATACAAAAATCATTAGGTACAAAATAAGGACCGTTAGTGAGCCAATTTATGAGGATGAATTTGTCAAAAATATGACCATGAAGTCAACTATACTAATCCTAATAGCATTTATATTCTAATAAATATATGCTTAGAGGGATATAATAGATAAGAATTGTATGCATGCATCGGTATGACTATTATGTCTATTTTGGAAAAAAGATCTCTATTTTCAGAACTCATGTAGAAAAAAAAATTAAAGAATCCTTTATAAGTAAGAATAGCTAATAATAGACAATGAGCCTCGATGAAGTCATAGAAGGGTTATCCATAGAAATAGGAGTCCAATATATTATACCTGTTCTATGGGCTACTAATCAATCCTTTCATGATAAGATTATTGAAATATTTTCAAAGGCTATATTCTACATGTACACAGACCACAAGCCAAATCATATTCATAATAAATGGTCACTTGCTTCCTATTGATAAATTAAATAAAGCATACACTCATCATAAAATTGAGTCTACATGCAGCTAGTGTGGTGGGAAGGTAGTCCTTGCACAATGTGAAGTAGCACTAACAATCTCATTACTAGAGTTATCTATTAAAGAATAGATTATTGAACAACAAGAGCAATTATCTAGAGAACTCCACTCCAATAATCCTCTTAAAATTTGGGACGAAGATAAGACATTTACAAATGTTACTTTGTTAAATCGTAACACTATTATCCAAGTTAAACCAATGGTATGTGCACACCAGAATATCCAAGAATTTGATAAGTAAATCAAAAAATTTTTAGATAAATAGTTAATCAAGAATAGTAAGATTCTTCACACTAGTTTTGCTTTTATGGTGAGAAATCATGCTGAAGAAAAAAGAGAAAAAGTTAGGATAGTAACCAATTACAAAAAGCTTAATGATAATTTTGTCTCTAATAGTTGTTATATTCCTAACAAAACGATTCCTTTCAATAGAATTCAATTAGCCTTTTGGTTTTCGACAATGAACAGTAAAAGCAGATATTGACAAATAAAAATGGATGAAAAAAAAATCCCTTTCACTGCTTTTATCATCCATGAAGGACATTACCAGGGGATAATAATGTCATTTGGTCTTAAAAATATGCCTTAAATATTCCAAAGAAAGATGGATAACATCTTCAAAGATCTCAATCACTATTATTTAGTCTACATCGATGATATTTTTATATTTTTTAAGACCATAGAACAACACAAAGATGACATTCTAATTGTCATCCAAATATACATTGATTATGGTATTATTCTTGGTAAGAATAAGTGCATTTATGGTGAAACAAGAAATAGAGTTTTTAGGTATAGAAATAAAAGATAGACACACCATTTTGCAAAAGCATATTTTAGAAAAAATAGAAAATTTTCCTAATAAGATTGAAGATAGAAAGCTATTAGAAAAGGTTTCTTAGATGTCTCATCTATGCTTCAGATTTTATTAAAGATTTAGCTAAGTTGAGAAAACCGTTACAACAAAAGTTCAAGAAAGAAGTAAATTTGGACATAGACTTCTAGTTATTCAAAGATTGTTTAAGTCTTCAAAAAGGTGCACAAAAATCTTCCTATTCTTAATTCTTGACAATGAGTACTGGGGTGCAGTACTCAAAATCAAATAAGTAAAAAAACTTTGTAAATATTATAGTGGAAGTTTTTATAAAGTAGAATGCAACTATCCCATGATGGAAAAAGAAATCCTTGCAATCATAAGAAGAATTGAAAAGTTTTTAGTCTTTTTAGCTCCAAAGCCTTTTCTTATACGAATAAATTGTAAAGGAATACTTGATTTTGTAAAAATGAATTTATCAAATATGCAAGTGCAAGGGCGACTCGTGCATTGATAATTTTGACTTCACCAATATTCTTTCTTCATTGAACATATATAGGGATTAAAGAATTTTCTAGTAGATAGTTTAACTCGTGAACTTTCCAATGGTGATCATCGAAGCAAAACTTCTACCGAAAAAGGAGGAAATTCAAAATAAAATGCCATTACTACTAGAACAAGTTTCTCCTTCTAGTAGAATCATTATGGATAATTTTGAAATTTCGTACATAAAGTAGATCACGCTTTGAATTGTTGCCTTCTGCCTGTCTAATAGTACAGAGATTCAACCTGTAAAGTTACAAATGAATTACTTAAGGTGTCCTTCTAATGTCCAAGCAAAAATAAGTTCATATGTTTAAGAAAAATGGTTCAACGATTGGTAAATAGCCTGCATCGACTACTGTCATAATTATTTCTATGATATTTGGGAATTATGGAGTACTATAGTCTTTTTTCCTAATAGATTTGGAGTTAGTGATGTTATATTCCCAACAATTTCAATCCCTCTAGATGTCCCCATTATAAGAGTTTAGGAACATGGGATTGTAGCCTACCTTATCGAACTAATTTTCAAGGCTAACTAAGTTTCAAAAGTGTATGTTTAAAAGGATAAACTATCTCACATCTCCTGATGGTCAAACAAGAGCCCCGCATAATAGAAGTTTGCATATTGAGGATATTGCGCACTGATTAAGTATGAAAATAGGAAGACCAAACCAACTGACTATCTTGTTCTATTAATTGATCTAAATGATCCTAATCATCAGTGATAAGAATGGTTTCCAGAGTGATAAAGAATAGTTAGTGATCATGCGTTAGCAAGAATCATTAGTTTTTATAACATTTATTATCGAATATAGGCAATGATTGAACAAGGAAAGATATTAATAAATTGCAGAAGCACTGCTTCCGTTGATCATGGTGATTTTAACAAGTATAAGAAGGTAGAAGTAACTACTTCAGAAGATGTCTTTAATTATCTCTTTGATATTGAAACTAGAAAATTTCAACCAGAAAAGACAAGAGATATCTACATGATTTATTTGAAAAGTAGGATCTAGAGCATCTTTAACTTAATGAAGATTTTGATGATTATCTGGACAATGAATTTGAAGACATTATTGAAGATGAAAACATGAAGAATCTTAATATGGATGACTAGTCTTGTCAGTATGAAGTGCTCTAAAAAGCTGTTGTACCATTATGTATTATCCTATCAAGTGTCAGGTTAGTAAAATAATGTAGTCGATGATAGCCATGTGAAAGTATCTGGTAACAAAATGCGTACTGTCGCCATTAGGGAATCCTATGTAACATTTCCTCTATAAGCAAAAGAGAAACACAATCATTTAAGCATATTGAGTAAAATGAGAAGTTGGGTTTCTCCATGTCTATATGAGCAAGCATATTTGATGATCTTAATAGTTTAAGTTCCTCTTCAAATCTTTCGATTGTATCATTTCCTCTTTCAAGCTTTCAAGAAAAGAAAATTTTTCAGTACTGAATGTTATTCAATCGAACCTTATGTCTTAAATTTTATAATTTCTTGATTAAAACTCTGCTATCCTTAAAATTATAAAACTTGATTAGTGACTATAGTTTGAGGTAGGAAACAGAACAAATCTGTGCTATGGTCCTGATATAAGAAATGTATGGTTGAGATTGGCAATATTTGAAAATCAAAAGTTAGAGGAACATTAGGGTCCAATGCCGACTGAGTTCAGAGACAATGGTCAAAACTCTTTAAGTTTTATTATATTGCTAAGCATGGTGGGTCTATTTAGAAAATATAATATATATAATATAAGTAGTAGATTGTGATAAATGATACTAGTAAAGTCATTGTAAGAAGTTTAAATATTAATACAAGCATATTTTCCTAATCATCACAAAAATTTGAGTATTTGCACTTTTAATCGCATTTTGGCTTGGGTCAAAAATATTAAATTTCGAAAGTTTTAGGTCAATTTGGAAGAACAAATAACCCTAAAAAATAGTTTTTCATAAAAATATTGACCCTTAAAAAATTTGTTTCTCTAAAATAATAGGCACTTGAAAATACATTCTCAAAACATGCTGTCCTAAAAATTATTTTCATAAAATAGTTGTGCCCTAGAGTTACAGATTGGGGGGAAAGGAGGAAGGGGGGATTTCGAAGAGAAATATTTGGAGCTCAAATGATCTAAATCCTAAGCTTTTAGATCCCTTTTTTATTTACAGTTTGATTTGTTATACCAGTATATGCAACAAACCACAAAAGCTAGAGTGCCAGCTCAACAGTAGTACAACAAACCATACCATAACAAACTAAATGTGAAAATAGTAATGACTTAGGCAAAAAGATAGGTAAGGTATGCAATTGCATAAGAGTGCAATTGCATAAGACATGTAAGAAATTGCATAAGAGAAGTATCTCTCAATGCTCCCAATCAGTTAAGTGTATGAAAGGGTCAACAATACTCAACTTGTGTAGTGACTTATGAAATTGGTCAACTAACACAACTTTGGTGAACACATCAACAGACTATTATAAGGTGTGAACATATGTTTGCTTAATTATACAAGCTTTCCAATTGTCCCTCACATATTGGCAATTGACCTCTTTGTGTTTGGTACGTTCATGAAACGCATGATTCTTGCCTATACGCAAAGTTGCTTGATTATCACATAAGAGACCTACAAGCAGAAACTCTTGTTTAGTAAAACCAAGATCTTACAATAATGCTAGCAGCCATGTAATATCAGAGCAGGTCATGGCCATGGACTTGTACTTAGCTTCAGCTGAGCATTTAGATACTATATCCTGTTTCTTAACTCTCAGGGGAATAAGAGATTTGCCAAGTTAAAGCATAGCCAATTGTGGATGTTCTTCCTATAGCCTAGTCTGAATCACAAAAGGTAGAAACATAAGGTGTTAAACTTGCTAAACGCAGGATTCCTTTTGTTGGAGCTGACTTGAGATACCTAAGCACAAGATGAGCTACCTTTAAATACGCAGATGTAGGATGAGATATAAATTGGTTCAACAACTGCACACTATAGGTGATATATGGCATAGGTATAGTTAAATATATGAGCTTCCCAACTAGTTCCTTGTACAAATCACTTTCTTTCAAAGTTTGTCCAAAAGTAGATAGTAATTTAAGGTTTTAAGCCATAGGAAGCTCCAAAGGCTTACAGTTGGTCAAGCCAATTTCTTCTAACAGATCCAATATATATTTCCTCTGAGCCATAAACATCCATTAAGATGATTGCAACACTTCTAAACCCAAGAAGTATTTTAGCTCTCACAAGTCTTTCATGTGAAACTAAGTATGCATATACCTTTTTTGAATCAGTGATCACTTGATCAAAGTTTCCATTCACAACCATGTCATCAACATAAATGAGAACAACTATGAACACATCTCCCTTTTTCTAAGTGAATAGAGAATAATCTAATTTGGATTGCTAAAAGATATAATTCAACAAGGCACATGATAGTTAGCAAACCATTGCCTTGGTGCTTGTTTCAAGCCATACAAAGATTTGTTTAGTCTACACACTTGAGCACTCACCCTATTTGAGGAAGCCAGCGAGGCATGAGGTGGAGTGATTTCAACTCCATAGTGAGTATGACCTTGAGGCATGGTCATATACATCTCTTCTCTCGGTCTCCATGAAGATAAGCATCGAATACATCCATTTGATAGACTTTTCAACTTTTCATAGCTATAATAACAAGTAGTGTTTTGCCTCTAGTCATCTGTACCACAGGGCAAATGTTTCCAAATACTCAATGCCATACTGTTGTCTATAACTAATAATTATATGTCTAGCCTTGTATCTCTCAATTAAGCCATCTGAATTATATTTGGTCCTAAAAAGCATCTTACAACCTATGACTTGCTTCCCAGGAGGTAGATAACACTCCATATGTTGTTATGTTCTAGAGCCCTTAACACTAGGTTCATAGCTTGACACCAGTTTGTGTGCAAAATAGCCTCATAGAATGTAGAAGGATCTAAGTCTGTATCCAATGCAGATAAGAACACATTGTGAGATGTATCTAACCCATCCAAAGTCACCAAAGTGCGAATAGAATACAAAACAAAATGTGGTTTAGAAGTTGTGATGACTTGAGCAACAAAATCAGTAAGCGACTATGAGTGTTTGACGGATCATGTGGATTTTCTAAGAGGCTGTGCTTGAATAACTAGGGATAAGGGTTGATCATTGTCAGGTGAACTTGGATAAGAAGGTGAAATAGAAGATTGATTTAGAGCAGATGCTGATGGACTATCAGTTGGTGTAAAGCTTCCAAGCTTTGAGCATAATTGCTCTATGTAATCATCTGATCAAGAGTTTGAAATCGGTGTAGGATTGGGACTAGCCTTGTTGTAGGCATCAAAGTTATCTTGTTGGAAACGGAAGGTATTCTCATAAAAATTGACATCCCTAGAAATGAGTGTATTTTTTTAAGGATGTTAAGGAGCTTATAACCTTTTTGATCATTAGGGTATCCTAAGAACATATAAGGAACATCCCTAGGCTAAAATTTATCATGACCCCTTCATGGGTTACTAGCAAAACCAAGACAACCAATCACTCTCAAATGGCCATAAGATGGATGTTGATCTAATAATGTTTTATCAGGAGTTTTGTGATTTATGATAGTTAAAGGAAGCATGTCGATAATATGAGTAGTTGATAACACACAATCACCCCAATACTGCAAATGGTGGGCTAGCCTGAAACCTCAAAGCCTTTGCCATCTCTAAAACATGCCTATGCTTCATCTCCACTCTCCCATTCTACCAAGGTCTATCTACATGAGAGGTTTGATGAATAATACCATTTTTAGCAAAGAACTAAAGGCAAGGATCTGATTCAAATTCCAGGACATTATCGGATCTAATAATCTTCACACATGAACTAAATGCACTTGAACCATTTTATAGAATATTTGTAGAATCCCAAAAGAATTTGACTTACGCTGCAACAAATAAGTCTAAGTAGCTCTGCTATGGTCATCCATAATAGTAAGAAAGAATCTATATCTCCTTTGTGTCACCACTTTATATGGTCCCCAAATATTAATATGGTTTATGTTAAAAGGGTGTTTACTATGATGTTTACTCAACTCACAAGGAAGTTTACAAAATCTAGCCATGGGACAAGCAAGAAAGATCTCTTTCTTACTTTCACATTGGTAGATAACACGCAAGGTAAATGCATCATTTTTGTTAGAGATACATGACCTGCCTATTTGGTAGCAAATGCACATTACGCTATTAACCATAAGCTGAAGCTACAATACTCTTACTTTCATCTGCATTACTTCTAGCAGATGATAAAAGATCTAAAATCAGCCTAATATTTTTTTCATCAAGCTTGTCTTCAGACACATCTAGCAAATGGCCTCTTCTTTCTTTACCAACCCCGGTTATCTTCCTTGTGAGTAAGTCCTGAATCAAGCAAAAATCAAAATGAAACAACGCCACACATTGATCGTCTTCTGACAACTTACCCACTAACAAGAAGGAATAATTTGTAGACCAAGTTGGCATTTTATAAGGCTATCTATCTCATTCACGAAGTTAAATTCCTATAGCTCGGTCAAGCCACCACCTATCTCTGCCATCTTTGGTGTCTAGTAGCCGCTCCTTCATTTTGCTACTCCTCCCTCGACACTATGGCACGGCGGTGCCCCTTAATGCAAGATCCTCGAAGATGAGATTTGTTCCATCAAAACATGGTTTAATTATTATCTTTTTTTTTTTGATTATGTTTCTCGATTTGTAGAGATTGAATGAATGAGTGTCTGTTTTGTCATAAATTGTAAGTGAACATGGATTAACTTTTGTGGATTCTACATTTTATTTGAGTTCAATTCGTCAATGTTGAACTTGGATTAGCATTTCATGGTCAGAGATTCGAGACCTATCAGGTGATAGGAATAGGATTCTTCCTCCACAGTAGGGACAGAAGTAGGGACAAGGTGGGGTTTGATAAATGGGGACTAGGGTGGGGGCAGCACTCTTTGACCCCCGACGTGCCCCATGCCATCCCTACTTAGTTATGGAAGTGTGGCCACTTATTATCAAGTTTAAGACGATTGTCAGTAGTTGGGATGTTTGTCTTCAGACCCAGTGTCACTAGATGTTAATTCAAGCCATGAGACATCAAATCAATGCATTAGTTCTCTATGCCCAAACATGTTTATATCTTCTTATTAAACATTGATCTTTGTCTAGGCTTGTTAGGAAATATTAAAGTTTTGATAGATTATTATATTTCTTTGTTATAAACATTTTGTCATGTCCTATTATTATATAAGGAAGGCAATCTTCTATGTCAAAGTTACTGTAAAGCTGAACTTCTTGTCTAAAAGATCATTGCCTAGCTTGCCTTATTTGTCATATTAAGAGCCCCTAATTTTCTTAAACTTCAGCTAAGTTTATTATCTTTATGTAATGCCTTGAGGAACAATTTTCTCTTCCTTAACTATTTAAGGGAAGCCACGACTGAGGGGAGAAACAAAATAGAATAACCTCAACACTCTATTGTCTCTTAGCACACCAAGGAAGCAGAAAGACTTCCATCCCTTGTACCCCTTCTCTCCCATGCATATCAATCGAAAATTAGCCTAACTTTCTCTACTTAGTTTTTCTTTAAACACATTGAGTTAAACTAAGAATGTACTCTTTATAATGCTTATCATCTACTAATATACTAACATCTTTGGGCACTAATTCATTCCATACCCATTCTTTATCTTCATAAATGACTTCATCAGTTGTGAAAACCTAAAGTAAACATAGGTACTGAAGGCAGAACTGAGAAATCAAGGGGCGGCAACAAACAAGGGGTGGAACTAGGTGATTAGGGTACCAAAGCAAAGTGAAAACTAAAATTAAAACATACACAACAAAATGGTTGCATCTCTTATCGGACAAATAGACACTAAATAAGTCATCAAGGTTAAGCCCATTGACCAGACTCCCTGTATTCATCCATCTCCACTATATTTAGTCCATCACTTATGACTTCTTAATTATATAACACAATAATGACTGTGTGTATGAACTTAAGGTACCACTACTCAGAATAGTTGTTTATAATAGGGTATTAGCTATTTGCAATAACCCCTTTGAGTTTTCAGATATTAATTAATTAATATGACATCGACAATTCGGGGTTTAATTTTACCATCCTTGAAATTTTTGTATGATATTATTAGAACACTACTTTAACAAATATGCGAAGAATGAGAAGTGATTGATCAACTTGCCTATGTTTTAATGCTGCCAGCATTCTCTCTCTCTCTCTTTCTCTCTCTCTTTCTCTCTCTCTCTCATTTTTTTTATCCTACCAAAAATGAGGAAGAGTATGCTGTGAACATTAAAAGAAAGGAAAATTAATTAATCACTTCCTTTCTTCATATATTTGCCAAAGTAATGTTTAATAATACACCACTAAATTTATGAGGGTTGTAAAATTAAACTCTAAAATATTGAGGTCATATTAGTTACTCCTTTAAACTTAAGGGAGGATGCTCATTGTAAAATATAGTCCACCTTCTAAGCTATACTATCCTTTCATGGATAGAGGGTTATGGGTATTGCTAATGTGACAGCAAGCAACATGAAAGAGTCCATGGAATGGCTTTTTATAGCGGGCCACTCAAAGAAAGGTGAATTTTAGAGTTAATAATTGACATATCTATGATCAATAACAAGGATGATGATTTAGACATTTGCTCCCATCCCCCCAAGGTAAAAAGCTCCAAAAAAGGAGAAGGATAATAGATGGATTGAGAAATATGGACTAGAAAGTTAAAAAGTCCACTAGATGAGGCCTTTTTATATTTTAAAAGTCATATCACCTTCTTATGTTTACTATCAACGTCTAAGAACTTCAACCTTGAATATCCATAGGAAACTAATCTATGTTCATGGATGTAATTATATGCTTTTGAGTGTGTAATGTTGGAAAATATTCCTTTAAGTGGTATTATATACAATTACAACTACTAAATACATTTTTTAAAAATGATACCGATCGAACCACTAGACATGAATTACACCGATCAACTTTAAAGTGTACTTAAAACTATCAAGTAACGCGATTAGTAATAACAAAAATAATAACCTTAATTAATTAATAGATCAAGTCGTGTTGTGGCTTAGCCACTGTCCTAAGATCAATTTCGCTAAAGTTAAGGTGCAAACTTCATACGGGCAGTAGTTCCCTAGGATTGACACGGTGTTAACCACTCTGGGCGCACTCCTAGCCAGTTAACTTGGAGTATTTGAATTAGTGCCCAACGATGTTCATATTAAAGGTTTTAAGGATACGTATTTAAGGGTAATTTTATGGGCTAATTTCTTTGTGATTTAGGTACGTAAAGGAGGATAGTAGACTTGGTCTTTGCCTTTACCTTATGTGTGTTTTTACTGAATTTTCTTAGCCTCAAACTTATCCCTCAACTATGCATATATATAGGCAAGGAGTAGGAAAATTAGTTCAGCAACTTAGCAAAACATTTCAACAATCTCTTACAGCATTTGATAAAGACAAAGGTGGGTCACCAAACTCTCATCAACTTTGATAAGAGCACAAGGTAGGTTAATAGCTTGACCTAATGCTTTGATTTTTCATAACAATCCCCCACAAAATCAAAGAATGGTTAAGAGATATAAACATGTTTGGGCCCAGAGAAATTAATGCGTTGATGCCAATGTCTTGTGACTTGAATTAACACCTAGTGACACCAAGTTTAAAAACAAACATCCCAATGTCCCACCAAGTGACAATCATCTTAAACTTGATAGGGAGGTGTAAGTCCACCCTTGGGCACACATTAATCTCATATATTCTCATACTCCATAGTGTGGCCCCTCATACTGGCCGTACGATACTCCCTGTAGCTCATAGGTGCTCTAGGAGGTACACCCACTTGATAAGAAGCGGCAAACTTCCACACCTAAGTAAGTGGATCCATCTAGCATGTGCTACTTTTACGCCTTACATGGTCCATTAAGAGTCAACTGCTAAACCTTTTCCAATAGCAGCAAAGCACTATAACTCACATACACCATAAGGAGGGATACTATGTAGTGCTCCCGGAATTGAGTGATGACCTCATTGTTGTCATTTGAACTTTACTTTCAGCAAAGTAAGGATCCATCATTACAATTCCTCAATGGGTCTCAATCCCATCCCCCTCAATGCATCAAAGACCATTTTTTTGCATAGGCTTCTCATTAGCGGATCCACAAGATTCTTTTCGGACTTCACAAAGTCCAGTGATATCCCTCCATTTTCCAGTAGCTCCTCCACTACTTTATGTCTCAATCATATATGCTTCTCTTTTCATTGAAGGCCTTAGTTATTGCGACTAAAATTGCTACCATATCATCACCATGTAGTGCAATCGAAGGAGCTGACTTCCCTTACAATGCGACGTCTGATAGCACACTTTTCAGCCATTTAGCCACACGGCGTGCCAATTCAAGAGTAATAAACTTAGATTCCATAGTAAAGATCGCAGTACAAGACTATCTAGAATATTTCCAAGATATAGCACCTCCATCTAGTGTAAACACATAAGCACTAGTAGAATTAGTTTCATCATTATTAGATACCCAATTGGCATCACTATATCCTTCTAGTATAGTAGGAAATTTTCCATAATGTAAGCCCTAATTAATAGTACCCTTCAAATATTTAAGTAAGCATTTTAATGCAATCCAGTGGCTATCACTGGGGTTATGAGTGTATTTGCTAAGTTTACTTACAGCATATGCAATATTAGGCCTTATATACTTCATTAAAAACATGACATTGCTGATTATTTTTGCATATTTCAGTTGGCACATAGGAACACTTTTATTTTTTGCCAAATGCATACTAGCATCATAAGGTGTTATAATAGGATCAACATCAAATGAATCAAACTTTCTAAGTATTTTCTCAATATAATGAGACTGGTTAAGACTAATGCTATTTTGGCTCATCTTGATTTTGACTCCTAAGATAACATCAGCTTCACCCATATCTTTCAATTAGGTACTTGGAAAATTTTAAGTATCATTAACAATATCCATATTCGTGCTAAACATAAACATGTCATCAGCATATAAGTATATAATTACACACCCATCAGAAACATGGTTACAATGCATACAAGTGTTACCTTCATTTTCCTTAAAGCCATATGTTGTAATTGTGCTATCAAAATTTTCATACCACTCTTTAGGGGCCAGTTTCAATCCATATAAGGATTTTTATCAATTTACACATGTTATGCTCTTATCCCGGTTCCACAATTCCGCAGGTTGCTCCATAAAAATTTCTTCATCCAAATCCCCATTTAGAAATGCAGTTTTCACATTCATTTGATGCACAATTAAGCCATGAATAGAGGCAAGGCCAATTAATACTACTGGAGCATACATATCAAAGTAACCAATTTATTTTCTTTGATTAAATCCTTTAACCACCGAGTGAGCTTTATATTTATCAATGGATCCATCAGTCCTAAACTTTTTCTTAAGCACCCATTTACACCCCAAAGGTTTACAACCTTAGGGAAGATTAGTTAATACCCATGTATGATTACTTGATATATAATCAAGCTCACTATTAATAGCTTCTTTCTAGAAAATAGCCTTAATAGATTTTATGGCTTCTTTATATGTTTTGGGATCTTCTTCAATAATATATGTAGACACAAATTCCTCATTTAACATATTCAACTTGAAATGCAGTAATAAAATCAAGACGAAAATTAGTTTCTTTCTTGATCCTTTTACTTTTTCTTAGTTTTACACCAAATGAACATGCATGTCTTTTAGAGGATACATCGTGAAGGATGTGATGATCATGAGATTTAATTTTCGTAGGAAATATATTTCAAACAATTCAACATCTCTAACTTCGATAATATTACCATGCGTATATGAGTCATTTGCACCTTTAGTAATAAATCGCTATGCAGCACTTTAATAAGCATCCAATAAATAATGCATCAATGGTTCTTGGACCAATTTTCTCCCTTTTTAAATTCAAGCAATCCAACTTTAGCTAAACACCCTCACCAGGTTAGGAGGATGCCCTTTCCATAATTCAAATTTGGTCTTATCAAGTTTCTTATGAGGCACGCGATTTAATACATGACATGCAGATAAAATTACCTCCCCCCACATATTATCAGGAATCCTAGAGCTAATTAACACAGCATTCATCATATTTTTCAAGGTTCTATTTTTTCTTTTTGTTACTCCATTTTGTTATGGAGTATAAGGGGCAATTCGTTCATGAATAATTCTATTAGTTTTATAATAAATTTTTAAGACTTATGAGGTCATATTCACCACCTTTGCCATTTCTAAGCCTTTTTACCGTTCTACTGATTTTCAACTTCAAATTTATATTTAATAAATATTTCTTGTACTTTATCTTTTGAGTTTAGGAGATAAACCACAATGTAACGTGAGTAGTCATCAACAAAGGTAATATAATACCTTTTGCCACACCTAGTCATATGGTTCTTAAAGTCTCACAGGTCACTGTGAATAAGCTCAAGCAACTTATTCTATCTTTCTATGGATTTAAATGGTTTCTTATGAAACTTTACTTCAATACACACTTCACATTTAGAAAAATTCATATTAGACAATTTAGGAATCAAGTTGAGATGATTAAGCCTATTAATAGAGTCAACATTTACATGCCTAATATAGCATACCCTAAAGCAAGTGATTCAACAGTGTAAGTAGAAGAGATACTGGTCAATTTATTCTTATTTTCAGAAATTATGTCAAGCATAATTGTACCATTATCACAGCAGAAACCCTTTCCCACAAATTCACCATTATGGGTCATGACTAGATGATAAAAAACAAAAGTTAATTATAGACACTCTTTCATAAGTAAGCTACCAGATATGAGGTTTCTACATATTTCAGGCACATGTAACACATTAGTAAGCAGTTTTCTAGAAGTAGGTTTTAAAGTAATCTTCACTTTTTTAATGACAAAGGCAAATGTGGAGTTACCTATAAAAACATTTTCACCTTCGTTAATTTTTTCATAAGACTAAAACAGTGTGTGATCGGCGCATATGTGTTTGGTAGCAACTTTGTCCACGATCCATTCCACGGTGTCACCAACTAAATTGACTTCTGACACTACTACAATACTAGTATCAGATTCAACTAGATTGGCATTTCCTCCTTTTTTTATTTGCAATCTACGACCTTGTGACCACACCTTCCTCATTCATGGCATGTACCCATGAATTTGTATTTTTACATCTTTTCTTACAACAACACCATCTCCCAATTTGGGTCCTGCTTTTGTGGGGCCTGGGGAGATTCAGATATAAACAGCCTTACTGCTACCAGCATCCCTGCCCGTAGAGAGGCTGAATCCAAAAGACCCACAAACACAATGATTTTGTGAAAATATTTTATAAAAGAAGGATTTTACGGAAACATTAATGGAAAAAAACTAGGGATTCGCAGCAGGGAATGAACTAAAAAATAATAATAAATCAGATGGCCGTAATTATGTAAATATACGTACAACATACGTATAACAAAGTAGAGGAAGGTACTATACCTTAACAAACAGAGGTAGGTAGACAGTGTCTCTTTTCATATATATGTACTACCTGCATACAAACACGAATTACGAAAAAACTACAACTAAACCTACTTTATGCAACTGAAAGGACCATAACCAAATTAGGTGGCCAACTCTCTGTAATCTAAGATCCTAATCCTATCCCGCCATAGTCTCCTATCCTGAGCCATGTCTCTTTTTCATGGTATTTTTGCACCTTTCCTTATGGCTTGTAATCACTTCTGTAATTTTTCCTTCCCTTGCTTTTGAACCTGTCAAAATTAGCTGATCTAGGCTCCACAAGGTTAGCTCTAGAAAAACCAGAGTTATGAGAAATTCTTTTATCTTCTAATCTATTCTCTTCCTCAATTTCTAAGTAACCAATCCAGTCTTCTAAAGTCCAATCTTTCTTCTCATGAATGAGTTGATTTCAGTATTCTTTCTAAGATGGTCGTAATTTTTCAATCAAAGCAATAGCTAAGTTCACATCACATTTTTTTAATCCTTCAGAGGCAATAGTAGAACACAGATTTTCATACTTATGAATCTGATTAATAATAGACTTATCTTCTTCGATCTTGAAACTTAGCCATCTACTAATTGCAAAACGTTTAGACCAGCATCATCACCACCATATTTTTTTGTTAAGAGTGTGCCAAATGTCCTTACCATATTCATATTTTATATAAATGTCAAGTAGTACATTAGACATATGATGCAATACCATTCCTTTGCAATTTTATTATCACTGTCAAATTTTAGATCATATTCAGCTTTGACCTTTTCATCTTTAGGAATAACCTTTTCTTCCAAGACATATGCAATATCAATTTCCTCAAGATAAGATCTCATTCTAATAGCCCAATGGTTATAATTTTTACCATCATAGGTTCTAACTTAGACACATTAGGGGTAATACATTTAGAGGCCATAATTGTATATAACCGAAATTGTTCTTAGATTATTGAAAAATATAGCTTTAGGTGATGTTATATACAATTACAACCACTAAATATATTTTTCGAAAAGGACGATTGAATCACGAGACTTGAATTACACCAATCAAATTTAAAGTGTCCTGAAATTATCAAGTAAAAAGATTAGTAATAACAAAAATAATAACTGTAATTAATTAATAGATCAAACCATGTTGTGGCTTAGCCACTATCCTAAGAACGATTTCGCTGAAGTTAAGATGCAAACTTCATATGGGTGACCATTTCCTAGGATTGACACAAACCACTGTAGGTGCACTCTTAGGCAGTTAACTTGGAGTATTTGAATCAGTGCCCAAAGATGTTTATATTAAAGATTTAAAGGCTATGTGTTTAAGGATAATTTTGTGGGCTAATTTATTTGTGGTTTAGGCATGTAAAGAAGATATTAGAGTTGGTTTCTTTCCCTTTGCCTTGTGTTTGTTTTTGCTGAATTTTCTTGGCCCTAAACTCATCCCTCAACCATGCAAATATATAATAGGCAAGGAGTAGCAAAATTAGTTCAACAACTTAGCAAAATATTTCAACAATCTCTTACCAGCATTTGACAAAGGCAAAGGTAGGTCACCAAACCCCCATCAACTTTGAAAAGAGCATAAGGTAGTCTAACAACTTGACCTACTACTTTGATTTTTCATAACATGTAGGAGCTAACAAAGCATTGTCAAGTCTCACGAACATAAATTATGAAGGTTTCAACAAGAAAGAAAGTAGCAGATGGACGTCTGGCATAGCGACATCCACAAGAGCTATAACTGGTAAGCTTTGCCCTTTTTCCTTAGAGAATTCCTTTCGGACACTATGACTCATGATTGACAAAAAAGATTTAATTAAAATAAACAAAAAACGAACACTAATTTATCATCATTATGAAGTCACAAGATAATGTCCAAAGTAAAATAATCCATAAGGTTGAGAATAGGCATAAAAACATCTAAACTGATATTTTCCATTTGGACAAATAGGAAAGTTAACTACAAATAAAAAAGAAGCGGAAGATATGGAAGTCATACTGCTATTATCATAAAAACAAAATGGATTTAACCATAGCATTTATAAATTCCTTCAGCTCATGGTTATTTAGGCATGATTCTTGTTTAGTCTACTCCTATGCGGTAGATTTAACATTCTCCAAGTTAGTAATATGAATCTATGTTGCATCCCATCTGAATCCATAAGGCTCTGCATAGATGCATAAAGAAAATAATACTTTGCCACATTAAATCATGGAAAGTCGATAAGGATTTGAATTCACGAGTAGGGATGATTGTGCCATATATGCAGCTAAATTGTGACTGTATACAACCATATTCATTTTCGTGCACATATAATGTACTTATGCGTAGACATCACCAGAGTATAGATTGATATAGCTCAAAGGTTCCATAAACTTTATTTTGTGTGTGTGTGTGTGTGTGTGTGTGTGTGTGCACGCAGGAGGGAGTGTACAGCTTCAAGATTGTAGGGACAAATAAGGGGATGAGATTTCAAGTTTGAGTGAGAGGTGAGAAAGTGAGCGGTGATGAGATTTGAGATTTCTGATGCTGACAACTCTGACCTTATCACCAGTGCCACTACCTAGGGACGATAATGGGTGAGGTATGGTTCAGGTGTATCCAACAAACCTATTTACTTTTTGTTTAAAAAATAAATATGGACCTAGACCTGATCCAAACCCATTGGGTCTATGGATATTGGGGTCTAAACAGTCCATACCATTCTTACATTAGGAGAGCTAGCAAATGTTTTGCGTGATACCCTATTGAATATTATTACATATTTTTACACTAATAGAACATATTTAGTAGCTTGTTAAGATTTAGTATTGCTGATCGAGTGAGTAGAACCATGAAAATAGTGTTTAAATGTGAAAGAGATGTGATAGAGAGCGAAAAAGTGAGAAGTGAGGAATGAGGAGCCTTGAGGAAGTAGCTAAGAAAGGTAGATAAGAACCTTAGGCTATGTTTGACAGTAAAGGTTGAAGTAGGGGTTAGTAATTTGTAATGGTCAAAATTTTATAGGCTGCTACTTATGAGGTCTTATTAAAGTAATGGAGGAGGTAGTGATTAAATGTTTATGTACTATATTTTAAAAGCTACTGAAAGTAGCTTACGAGGACTTCTACCTAATGGTTCAATTATTACAAATTCTCCTTTTTATTTACTAAAAACGTTTATTTATTGTGTCCTTTTTCATCATCTTATATATTGTTGCCTAAAATCTATTTTTATCAAACAATTTTTTTTTTTAAAAAAAAATCACCCATTGAAGACCTTGCCACTAAACACTAGTGGGTGATAGCTTATCGATAGTAAAACTGTTAGCTTCTAGTAAAAGCTCTAAAAATTACTAAACCAATAAATTTTCCTAAACATGCCCTTGGTGAACTTAAGTTAGGTTTAGTCAATTACCCAATTTGCTCAATTGCCACTGTAGAATACAATTTTTTTAAAAACAAAACAAGACCTGCCACTTAGAAGATTCACTATTTTTATTTCGGCCAATTGCAATACGCCATGTATCAAATTAATTATGACGGTCCATTAAATTAAATATTTAAAAGATATGTATTGTGTCTAATTAAAAAGTGTCATGTGTCATAGATGATGTAGAAAATAAATGATTATTTTTAGTGTAGACAATTAGGAGGAAACTCTATATCTGACTTCTTTATAAAAAGGGAGCTACCGCCCTCATTTATGGATCTGCATTCTAAAGAACTCACAAAGCTTAGGAATTTCCTCTGGAAGAAAACAACAAGCACTTTAAATATATGCCCTCCACTCTAAGAGATTAAGCTGCTTATCTTGACTAAGATTAAGCCTCTTATGCCATCTCATAAGATCAAATTCATTCAAGACTATTCAAGAAGATTGAATTAAAAAATTTACTACACTTATTCTTGTAATAGTTATACAAAGATTGTACCTATTGTTCGACATAAATAACAAAATTGGGTTTGTTTCTCAATTTCTTGTCTAATTTATTATAGGCTCAAAATTTGTGCTTACGAATTTCTAGCACACTTGGCAGGACATTCTCTACCTCTCACCTCTTTATCTGAAGAACAAACTCTACAACGTAACCCTTCGAAGAAAACATAGCCTCTTAGAATGTCATCCCTCTGTCTTCAACAAGAGTTGTTCGATCCGTACCTCGGAGTCAGCAATTGGTAGTGCTATATCTGATGGAGTTATAACCAGAAGTATGGCAAAAGTCACTGCTACAATTGCCATGCCGCATTAGTTGGGAGTACACTATCGTAGTCACGTAACATCTAGAACCTTGGCTCCAACTTGCCTAAGAGAGTTAACAAAATCACTTTGCATTGTTTGAAGCAAAAATCTATCATTGGCTTCAATATGCAACAAACAATTTCTCAGGAGATGGATCCGCTCCATGCCCATGCCAACCCCACCTTTCATCCTTTTAGTGTAGAAGATCATGCTACACTAGCAGTGACTATTCACCGGTATCTCCAAGGGAGTTTTTGTTCTCCAAGTCAGAGATCAAGTTCTCTAATCCTGTCATTATGCAAGTCATGGTGGCAGAGACAACTAACTTAGAAGAAGAGCTCACAAGCATGAACCCAAAATTGGAGAGACTCGCTAAGAAGAGTTTAGAGAAATACGCCCAAATCAAGCGTCAAAGTGAACAAATTGCTAGTCTGATGACGAAGCTAGAAAAGCAATTGTTAAAATCCTCTAACAAAGGCTCTGAAGGTGAAGAGTCTAATAAGGAGTCTAATCGTAGTGAACACTCCAATGGCAAACATGTAAAAAGGAACGAATCCTCCTTGGGCTTAATGTTCTTTGAATACATTCAAAGCCTAACTACAAATGCTATTAAGGCTTAGTCCAGGGGAGGATCTTGCCAGACACATTTATACATGAAGACTTATACAAAATGGATTGATGTTCTTCATATTCCCCATGGCTACTAGCTCCTTAAGTTCAGCTAATTCAATCGCTAAACAACGCATTGTGTATTTCATTGAAACATATAGTAATATTGGGACTAAAGGGGACCAGTTTGTGAAACAATTCGTTTGATCTCTTAAGGGAATTGCTTTCAACTGGTATTTAGACTTGGAGCCCAAACCCATCAACGGCAGGGAATAAATGGAATAAGAGTTCCTCACTAGATTCTACAACACTTAACACAATATCAGTATGATAGAGCTGATAAAATACTAAGTGGTGGAAGGGTAAACCATCCCTCTATTAGATCAACCACTGGAGATCTCTAAGTGTTGTGAACAAGGATCATTTGTCTGAAGCCTTTGCTATTAAGATGTGCACTCAAGTCATGGAATAGGACTTACCATACGTTCTATAAATGAGCAAGCCAAGGACTTTTTAAGAATAGGCTATAAAGTTTATGGCATAGAGATAATGATAGCTAAGAACTCATATTTTTATGGGTAATTTTTCCCTATTTTACAGCCCTTTTACATTTTTGGGATGCATTTTCAATAAGAGATAATGCATATTTTATTATTTTCAGGTAAGGAACATAGTTTGAATTTTTATGCAAAATCAAGTACCCAAGGATCAATTTGCTTATGACTTCTGCAAGACCACCACGTTGGCCCTGTTCTCATAACCAAGTTTGTGGCCCGCCTTGTTGCCCCTATTTGGTGAAGATTACATGCCCAGCAGAAAAGTAAACCTAAATTGGGCCTGTATTCATTAGTAGGCATGGCTAACTCTTCATGCCCAACCCTCTGTTCTCTACTCCTCCCATTGCTATATACCCATGTCCGAGTGGCGCAATACACCTCACCCCAGTGCCTACTCTCCTCCACTCTTTATCTCCCTACTAGCTCGAAATGGGCCAAATTTTGTCAAACCAGCGGCCCAGTACCCATTTCCGTCGTCTCTCCTATTATGGCCTCGTTCTTTCCACTGCTTGGGCCAGTCCTCTAGTCTGCTGCCCAGTCATGTAGCACGTACCCAATCTCACTTTTCTCTTTCTCTCCCTTCATGATTCTAGTGGCCCATCACGATTTTAGTTGCCTAAGTGAAATTAGTCATTGATTTAACATGCTTGACATGCCCCAATTAGAAGAGGTGGGCAATATTTAGCTGCTATTTCGGGAATAATACTAGTGGATTTACATGATAGATTGGGAAGAAAGAGGAGCAAATTCCACTATAAATAGTGAGGCAAAGGGGCATCATTAGAGGCATCATTCATCCCATTCTTTATTCATTCACGCTTCTCTTCGTCCCATTGTAAGTAATTGGAGAGAAATTATGCTAGGCAAAATTATTTGAATTGAGAGAACTAGAAGAAAATAAGCTATTTTGGCTAGTCTTCTCTTTTCTTTCTTATCATTAGTGAGCCTAATTAGAGAGAGTTTGATCTTTGACTGTATTAAGTCCTATTTGACAAACAATTGTTAGCTTTTAGCTATTAGTTGTTTGTATTAGTTGTTAGCTGTTAGCTATTTGACTTAGCTATTTGAATTAGCTATTTGTTGAAAAACTGTTTGATAAAATTAGCTGTTTCTGATAAATTGTGAGTTAAAAAGCTAATTCTTCAAAAAGTTTATGGAATTAGCTTTTTAAATTAGTTTTTTGGACCCAAAAGCTCTTCTAAAAGGCTCTTTTACCAAACACATAGATTAGCTCTTTTACTTGGTCAAATAACTAATTTTGATCAAAAAGCTCTTCAAAAGCTATTTGCCAAACACCCCCTTAGTATTTTGTAACATAAACATCAAAGTTTGTTTATAGGGATTGAAGTATACCATTGTTGAAATATGACTAGTATAATTTCAATGGTGTTTTCTCTACCTATGATCGGCTGGTTTGTCTATCTACGATTGAGATGGATCCTTACCTCACTTTGTTGATTTTTCTAGTCTCATTTGGGGTTAATGGTATTGTCTCTTTTTATAGCATAATTTTGAGTTCTTTAATTGCTTCTAATTTATTGTATAACTTATTTCTATTGTTTGCACATGTTGTTTTACAATTGATTAACTTGCTATCTCGTTTATTCATATTAGACCTTGTTGGCTAATATAATAATTATGCAATTGCGTTTAAAATTTTTGGTTATTGATTAATTAAACAAGGCCAGAAATTAGATAAATTATGTCTAAATTGAATAATTCATGCTAACTACTAGTTGAGTTTGTTTATTAATAACTATAATTCGTTTTTCTAATATATTGACCTTAAGCTTGTAGCTTAAGAGTTTTGAAGAGACCAAATAAACACCAATTAAATTTAGTAATTCGAATTAATAGTTTTGATGAAATCAAAATCCTAGTATCTCTCTAAATTGATCTCTCTTTGCGTATCGATTAACATTTTCTGTCTTATTTCCATTTTCTTTTCTTTATTATTGTTATTGTTGCTAATGTCCTCAGTAATTCTCTTAACTAGTTGAGAAAAGTAAAAGTCAATTTCGTTCTTCGTGGGACATGACCTCGGAATACTTGTTTTACTACAATCATCTTGTGTACTTACAAGTAAGTATGGTTTTTTAAAACTACTAAACCACACCAAGTTTTTAGTGCCGTTGATGGGGAACAAGTGGTGATTATGAATTTTCTTTTTATTTATTTTGTATTTTTTCCCCTTCCCATTCACGCTTAACCCAACTCGCTAACTCGCCAACTAGTTATTTCTTTTCTCTCCATCCCTTTTATTTATTTTTTTATTGTCTTTTATTTCATTTCATTCCTGATTCCTCCTAATCTAACCATTTTATTTTCATTATCCCCGTTCCCTTCTAATCTAATCTGACTCTTTAATTTTTGTCTTTTTAATTATTTTGTTTATTCCAGTTATATTCCGTTAGTATCATTCAATTGCTTTTCTATTATTTCATTTATTATTATCTTTTATTTTATTCTATTTTCCTGTTTCATTTTCCCCCCTTTGTTCTTTCTTTGATTTGATTTGATTTGATTATTTATTTTTAGTTATTTATTTATTTATTTTTTTCTCCTTCCCCCCCTTTTTTGTCTTACTTTGTTTGGTGGTTATCATGGTGGTGTTTCATATTACTTTTGTGATTACTTGTGGTTTTATATACTTAGTAGATGCTCTTTGTTTTTAAACCTCGAGGAATATCATTCTGAAATTGAATATACCCTTAGTAAGATAAGAGCAAAGAAATGTGACTCTAAGAAAAAAATGGCTGAAAAATAAACCCCATCACCTAAGCAAATTAAGGACTATTTTACT
The DNA here is from genome assembly GCA_029747015.1 of Carnegiea gigantea. Lineage (NCBI taxonomy): Eukaryota > Viridiplantae > Streptophyta > Magnoliopsida > Caryophyllales > Cactaceae > Carnegiea > Carnegiea gigantea. The sequence continues at coordinate 62,966 of JAKOGI010000948.1, forward strand.
CCTGCCATTTATGATTCACCTACGACTACCCATATACCCACTATTATGAGGCCATTTTAGATTAAATATTCCCTAATCCAAATATACCCATCCTTTTATGGGCTAGAGTCTAAAAACCTTTTTAAGAACGTTGATGCATTTTTTGAGACATGTTACACTGTCTTCTTAAATAATGTTTCTAATGATGCTTTTTGATTGCGACCTTTTCCTTTCTCTTTGAAAGATAAAGCTAAGGCTTTGTTGGATACGAAGTCAAATATTGCCATTTAGGCCTAAATGCAAAAGCAATTCTTGAGAAGGTTTTTCTTGATTGGTAAACTGACTGCTTTAAGACGTGCTATAACCACTTTCTCACAGAATAAAAATGAACAATTGCATGAAAGTTGGAAAAGATTTAAAGAATTTTATGAAGTCCCCCTCACCATGAGGTTCCTCAGTGGCAACTTGTTCAGAGTTTCTACTCTGGTTTAGATGAGCACAATAGGCAAATGACAGATGCATCATGTGGTGGTAGTTTTCTGTATAAGACCCCTGCAGAAGCTTGGGAGATGTTTGAACATTGGACTGAGAATTCACATTTGCATGCCACTTCCTCATGTTTTGACTTGCCTAGACAATTAGGAAGTAAAAGAGGATCTATAACGTTTCACATTCGATTGATCTTTGTAGCAAACTTGATGCTTTATCTAACAAATTTGGTCAATTATTGTGTATGAACAAAATGGCTAATTCCTGTTCTATGTAAGATGTGTGTTCAATTTGTTCTAGTCCCATGCATGCTTTGTTTTTGAGTTTCCTTCTGTTGGTCCATCTGTTGTTGTGACTGAATAAGTGAATGCTACCTAAGGATTTCCTCAAACTAATAATGTGGAGAACCCATATGCCTAGTCTAGTGGACCCACACCTCCTGGTTTTCGGAATCAAGGATATGCCCATCCTCCAACTCCTCCACCTCCATCTATGAGCTAAGAATTAGATAGGTATTCGTGCTAAAAATGTGTTATTTTTACACTTGATTTATGCTCTTTATAATTCTTATTTTTAGATTTTTGTTTGATTTTATTTTGTTTTGTAGGTATCAAATAAATGTGAAAAAAATGCACAAAGAGATGAAAAATGCTGAAAATAAAGCAGCGAGGCAGATTACTCAAACCCGACCCAATCTTTAAGCCCATTATTTTGTTTAGCCCAACGAAAAAAAAGGGAAAAAAACCAAAAATCTACCCAGCCTGGTGTGCAGCTCACGTGATTTCTCTCCCCTTTTAATCTTCTCATCTTCTCTCTCCTTACTCAACCAGAAACCCGACCCCCTCTCTTTCTCTTCGATCTCATCTCCCGCTCTCTATCTGCCATTATTGACATCCTCACCATCACCACCATCTCTTTCATCCTCATCCACTACCAGCGCAGTAACTGCCAGCACACCACTGTTCTCACCCATCATCGGGGTTCACGCTAGGGCGCCAGACCATATGCCAGTTGCGTCATCTTCATCGTCCACCTCATCTGCAAATGAAGGGTAGTGATTAAAGGGCATTTGAGTATAAATCACCATTAGCCGGCACTAGAAAAAAGGTTAGGAGTTCTTTAGGGTTGAATTAGTTTTAATTTTCGAAGTTTAAGCTTAAAATTCACATGTGTTTTTCGATTTTTCAGAGTTAGGGTTTGAAAATTTTGATTAGGGTTTGATGTTTGTTTGGGTTTTGGGGTTCGAATTTCATGTAATTATGCATCAATTTCATGTTTAATGGTTGTAATTCATAATTTTAGTTTGTTTTTGTAAGGTTTGGATGTTAGTTTTGGTTAATTTTAGTCATCCCCTCCCCTGATTTCATCTTGTTGCCCGGCTATAGTGTTTCCACCATTAATGGCGATGGCTGAAGCTCCTTTTTGATTTGATTGGCCTTGAACTCTGTTTGTTCGTCTCCCCTGTTCCAGGTTCTAATGTTTATTCGACTCCTCTGTTTGTTTTTGCTCTCGATTTCCCTTCCCAGTACCTTAGCTTTCTTGTTTTTATTTTGATTGGTAATGCAATTGTATACTGTTTTTAGTTAAGTTAATTTTAGGGGTTTGTTTTCTTTAGTTTGGTTGATGCAACTGTTATGAGCCTCTATTTCGATTGCTTATGCTTTGGTTGATTTTAGTTTAGTTCGATTTGGCTTGGATGATTATGTTCTGAACCTATGCTCTACTTAGTTTGGTTGGCCGAATCCAAATCTCCATCCCCTTTCCTTGATTCTGAATCTGAAGTTTTGTTCAAAATGGTGGCATTTCATTTAGCATTTATTTGGTTTGGTTTATGGTTGCCGTGACTCTCTAAATGATGATATGGATTATGTTTGCTTTACCCTAAATTCCTCTCACCTGTTGAGTCAGTTTTATGCATCATTAATGGACAGTGAATGATTGAATGTATTTGGGTTCACGGTGGCTTGTTCATGGCTGAATTAGTCCTTAATATGCCCTGTTTTTGACCCCTTTGCGTTGGCTTTAAGTTGCTAAGTTCTGATTATTGGATTGCTAGGCTTAAGATTGTTCGTTGATTCATATCGAAACTGAGAACGCTAATAGCTTTGGCTTTTCATAGATTTCATTGAGTTAGATTTGCTTTGGGTTAAATCGTTTGTTGAGCAGTACTTTCTTCCTTTTGTTAAGTTAGATTCGATCAGCTTTCTTTCTTTTGCTAGTTGTTTGATATAGATTTGCTTTGGGTTGCTGTTTTCATTAAGTTAGATTTCATTAAGTATGTTTTATTAGCTTTAAGATGATTGATGATTAGATGAGCTCTTTTCCGTGACCTTGATCTCAACCTCGTCCCCGAGGACACGACCCTCAAGTACTATGATGTTAGTCGTATACTTGCGGCACTTCAGTTCTCACTCAAAATTATCGTACACGTTTTTGGCGCCGTTGCCATAAAATTATGTCATATTTTTATTTTCTTAGCTACTTTCTTATTAGTTGCATATGTTATGTCTTCCTTTGTTTATTTCATTATTAATTATTACTTAGGTTAGTCATTTTGTGAAAAATCCAAAATCCATAAAAACATAGAAAAACTTGAAATTCCCCCAAAAAAAAAAAATTTGAATGAAGAACTCTAAAAAAAAAGCTAGTTAGAATTGAATTATGCTTTTAGTTGCGTTATTTTTAGTTTTAGAATTTGGTTTTGTTGGGATTTGTCTTATTGTAGAGATTGATTAACTTTTTGATTTAGTTACCTTTTGTTTGTAAATAGTCTTTAGGGTTTAGTAATATTTTGATTTGGTTTTGTGTTTAAGAGAAAAAGAAGAAAAACGTTAGAAAATTCGAAAAAGAGAGAAAATAAAATAGAAAGAGAAAATAGGCAAAAAATAGGACTTCCTTTCGGTGAAGGTGTGGGGTTTATATGGCTAGTTGGGTTAGAGACCCTAAAAATCAAAGCCTCCTTAGGAGTGAGCCCGACCCTGACTTAGAACTCGAACCTAAACCTAAGCTTGAGTTAGGGAATATGGCACAAGAAACGACTTTCTATCCTCCTAGGACTGCTTTGCCATCATGTTTTGTTATGCCTAATCTTGCATCAAATGTGACCTTTGAATTAAAACCCCATTATGCTCAGATGCTCCCTGAATTCACAGGTTTAGAGGATGCTTATTTGTTTTTGAGGGAATTCGAAGAAGTTTGTTCTATGATGCATTTCCCTAATATTCCCATTTGATATTGTGCGAATGAAATTGATTCCTTTTGCTTTGAAAGATTCTGCTAAACATTAGATGTATGACTTGGCTGCTAATTCTGTTACTTGTTAGAATGATTTTGTAAGATTGTTCTTAAGAAAATATTTCTCTAATGCTAAGACTGTTAAGCTGAGAAATGAAATTAATCAATTTGTGCAACTTGATAGGGAATCATTTTGAAAATATTTCGATCGGTTCAAAACTTTATTGGCCAAAAGTCCCCATCATGGTTTAGACCAAGTACGTTTATGCCAGATTGTATATGAAGGATTTGACCAACAGACTAGGATCATGGTAGAGTCCATATGTTAGGGTGGCTTTCTTTTTAAGAACCCCACAGCTGCTTGGAAGTTTTTAGAGGACTTAGTTGAAAAAACCATGCAGTGGAAAACCGCTCGTGATGACAGCCCGAGTTCTAGGTTTGCAAGGGGTGGGTTGCATTCTGTTTCTGTGTAAGTCACTTAGAGTCTAAGATTGATGTGTTAGAAAACATGTTGAAGGGGTGATCTCCCTAGATGTCCCAGTTATCTCAGACCTCTACAGTGTCTTGTTCTCATTGTCATGCCCTAGATCATTCTTTGAGTGCTTGTCCTTATTTTACTTATCCGCTAGCAACTGAACAAGAGCAAGCGAGTATGGCCTTCTAGAGACCTAAGAATGACCCCTTCTCCCCTTATTACAACCTAGGGTGGAGGAATCACTCTAACTTGTCATGGAATAGTGGACCGAATGCTATGGTTCCTAATTCTCAACCTGGGATGTTTCCTGGAAAGAACTCCCAACCCATCTCTCATTCCTTAAATTCTTTTCAGAGACTGACTTTTTTAGGTATACCTAATGCACCTAGACCTCCATCTCCTATAGCTCAAGTTTGACCTCCTCCCAGTTATACTGATACTGATAAATTGGAGAGGAGAATTAATCACAATTTGGAGAGAATGATTAATGCTAACATGGAAAGAATGATAAGAATGATGACCGAACAGTTTTTCCAGTTAGCATTATCTTTTAGGGAACCAGGTACTTTCCCGAGTCAACCTAAGGTGAACCCTAAGGGTCACGCATCTCCTTCTTCTGGTAATCCTAATGAGCCTGTGAGGAAAGTGAATGTGGTTATATCTATCTATTCTGGTCGAGAGATTGATAACCAAGTGAGAAATCCTAATGAACCTTACAGGTACTCTCACTAATTCTTCCAGAATTCTTCCCCCTCTTCTCCTCTAGAGACTGGTTCATCCAATCTATCAGGGGATATTACTGATGGTGTCCCTAATACTTCAGATAGTCCTTCCTCTCCTAAGTCATCTTCTAAGAAAGAGGAGCTTAAAGAGAGAGACTCCTCTGACTCAGCAAGTTCTTCACCTTATAAGAATTCTTCCTCCCCTTCTTCTTATAAGAAAATCTAGATGCCTTTGCTTCCTTTTCCCCATAGGCTAAAAAAGAAAGATCAAGATCATATTGAGAAGATGATAGAGACCTTCTCTCAAGTTAAGATCAACATTCCCTTACTCGATGCTATTCAACAGATGCCTCCTTATGCTAGATTCTTAAAGGTGCTATGTTCGATAAAGAGAGCAACTGGTGTACCTAAGAAGACTTTTTTAACCTCTGGTGCTAATTCTATCCCTTATTAGATGCCAGTGAAGTATAAGGACCCCAGTTGCCCTACTGTGTCTATAGTCATAGGAGACCAACTCATTCACATAGTATTACTTCACCTAGGGCCAGTGTTAACTTGATACCCAAACCTACTAAGATGGTCATTTAACTAGCTGATAGATTGACTAGTGTGCTGAGGGGGATAGTAGAGGATGTGCTAATTAGAGTGGGTGAATTTATTTACCTAGTGGACTTTGTTGTGATTGAAACTGAGAGGGAGTCTAACTCAGCTAGTCAAGTTCTTGTGATTCTAGGTCGTTCTTTCTTAGCCACTGCCAATATCCTCATGAATTGCAGAAATGGTACAACGAGACTATCTTTTGGCAACATGACTGTTAAATTGACCATCTTTAACATGCAAAGACAGCCTTCTGGATTTGATGATATGGAATTTTCTACTCTTAACTGGGTATTGGATTCTGTATTTGATGATGCTTTTGCTACTGAGTATGAATTATTTCTTATTAATGATGAGCCTGAATATGATGTGTTTAAGTTTGATGGCTTGTGCTCTACTGCTGATTATTTGCTCACTGCTGTGTCTGAATCTACTGCTAAATCTGTTTCCCCTGTTGCTCTTGAATTGAAACCCCTTCCTGATTCTCTTATGTATGCATTCTAAATCCTTACCTGTTATAACTGCTTCTGATCTAGACCAGAACAAATTGATTATTTTATTTAGGGAGAACAAGGAAGATTTAGGATGGACTCTAGGGGATATAAAGAGTATTAGTCCTTCTATTGTGCAACATAGAATTCATTTAGAGGACAATGCTAAGCCCTACCGTGACCGTCAAAGGTGTTTGAATCCCACTTTACAGAAAGTAGTCAAAAAGGAAGTGTTGAAATGGTTAGACCATTGGATTGTCTATCCCATTTCTGATAGTGAGTGGGTTGGCCCTATTCAAGTTGTTCCTAAGAAGATCGGTATTACTGTGATTATGAATGATAAGAAGGAGTTAGTCCCTATTGTATTGCAATTTGGATGGCATGTGTGTATAGATCATAGAAAATTGAATGCTGCCACTAGGAAAGACCATTTTCCCCTCATCTTCTTAGATCAAATGCTAGAGAGGTTGGCTGGACATTCCTTTTGTTGCTTTTTAAATGGATATTTTTGGTTATATCCACATCTTGATTGTTCCTGAGGATCAGGAGAATACTACTTTCACCTGTCCATTTAGGACATATGCCTTTAGAAGAATGCTGTTTGGATTGTGCAATGCCCCTGCTATCTTTCAAAGATGCATAATTTCTATTTTCTAGGATTTAGTTGAGCATTGTATGCAAATTTTTATGGATGACTTTTCTGTGATTAGATCTTCTTTTGATGATTGCTTGTCTAATTTGAGAAAGGTGTTGGAGAGGTGTAGGGAGAAAAATTTTACTTAGAACTGGGAGAAATGTCACTTCATGGTTAAAAAGGGTATAGTCTCAGGACATATTATTTTCCGAGATGGAATTGAGGTAGACAAAGCTAAGACTGACCTAATTGTTAATCTTCCCCCCCATTTGTGTGAAAGAGGTGTGGTCTTTCTTTGGACATGCTGGCTTTTATCATCGCTTCATTAAGGACTTTAGTAAAATTGCAAAGCCTTTGTCTAATCTGCTAGCTAAGGATGTGCCATTTCATTTCTCTGAAGACATGAGGCATTTTCTAACGCCAAGGAGGCCTTAACCTCTGCTTCTATTTTTCATCCTCCCATTTAGGAAGAACCATTTGAATTAATGTGTGACGCATCTGATAATGCTATCGGGGTTGTGTTAGGATAGCGTATTGATAGGAAACCCCATGTTATTTGCTATGCTAGTCACACATTGAATGATGCCCAACTGAATTACACTGTTATTGAGAAAGAATTTTTTGCTGTGATCTTTGGTTTTGAAAAGTTTAGATCTTATCTGATTTGATCACATGTGATTGTTTATATTGACCACTTTACCCTTAAGGACCTTCTTTTGAAGAAGGATGCTAAGCCTAGACTTGTGAGATGGATTTTGCTTTTGCAAGAATTTGACTATGAAATCAAGGATAAGAAAGGTTCTAAAAACCTTGTAGCTGACCACCTATCTAGGATCCTTTATGATAGAGAGAGTGAGTCCAATGTGTCTGAGTGCTTCCCCGATGAGCAATTGTATGTTGTTCACCCTGATCATTGGTACACTGATATTGTTAACTACTTAGTTGCTGGTAGGATCCCTGGGGGTTGGACTAAGAATGACAGAGATAGATTCTTACACCTGTGAAATTCTTTGTTTGGGATGACCCTTATCTATTTAAGTACTGCTCTGATCAAGTCTTTGGGAGGTGCATTCCCGAACATGAGGTGAAAAGTGTCCTTTCTTTTATCATGACCAGGCATGTGGGAGACATTTTAGTGGGAGGAAGACAACAGCCAATGTTCTTCAATGTGGTTTTTTTTGTTCTACTCTATTTAGGGATGCATTTGAGTACTGCAAGAGTTGCCCTAGATGCCAGCAGTTGGGTAGAGTAAGCAGGAGAGATATGATGCCACTGAACCCCATCATTATTGTAGAGGTTTTTGATGTGTGGGGTATTGACTTTATGGGACCATTTCTATCTTCCTTTGGGAATGAGTATATTTTGTTAGCTGTGGATTATGTTTCTAAATAGGTTGAGGCCATCCCTTCTAGGACCAATGAAACTAAAGTTGTTGTGAAATTTCTTAGGGAGAGCATCTTTGCTCGATTTAGTAGGCCCCGTGCCATCATTAGTGATCAGGGCACCCATTTTGATAATCGATCTTTTGATGCCTTACTAAAGAGGTATTCCGTAGTCCATAGGCCTGCTACTCTTTACCATCCCCAAACCAGTGGCTAGGTTGAAGTGTCCAATTAGCAGATCAAGCAGATTTTAGAAAAGATAGTGAGTAGGAATAGGAAAGACTGGGCTGACAAACTGGTGGATGCTCTTTGGGCATATAGGACGGCTTTCAAAACTCCCTTAGGTATGTCACCTTATAGGGTAGTTTATGGTAAGCCTTGTCATTTACCTGTGGGGATAGAGCATAAAGCTTGGTGGGCCATTAAGAAGCTCAATTATGACTTGACTGAGGCAGGCGAGGAGAGACGACTGCAGCTGAGTAAGCTTGATGAGATTGGGGCTGAGGCATATGAGAGTGCTCGATCTTACAAAGGGAGGGCAAAGTTGTTTTACGATCGACATATTTTTAGGAAAGAGTTTGCCCCGAGAATGAAAGTATTCTTATATGGAGGTCCCGATAGACGGGCCCTTATATTGTCTCACACGTTTTTCCCTACTTTCAGGATCCTCAAAGTGCTGCCACCTTCAATGTGAATGGCTAACATTTGAAACAATTTCGGGAGTTGCCGAGCCAAGAAGATGTGGAGTGTCTGATACTCCACGAACCGAGCCATGATCGGTGATTGTGATCTGAGATAGCTTGGGTGTACTTAGCACCCGACTTGGTTTGCTAGAAATTTCTTCTCTTATCTCCTTCTTCTCTCTCTTTTCTTCTTTTTGTATAGTTGGTTGCTTTTCTTTTTCTATGATTGGTTGCTTTCTTTTTGGGTCTTGTTTGGTCTTGTTTTTACTTTTGAGCATATGTTTTCTTTTAGATTTTTCTTTTGGTCTTTATGTGTCTATTCCACTCCCAATGAGGACATTATGAGATTTTGGTGTGGGGGTGGGGTATCCATGTATGCATACTTTTCTTTAAAAATTTTTGAAAAATCCAAAAAGATTTTAGGTTTTGTTTTTGGGGGACATTTTGTACTATGTCTGATTAGCTTAAATCCCCTATGCTGTCAGTATTAGCTTCTATATAAGTAGGATGTGTGTGAAAAGTCTTCGGCCTCAATGTGTCATTCTAAGCCCTAATTCTAACTCCAATTGTTCATTATAGATTGTATAATCCAATCCTTGCTGATTCCTTCATCATTCTCTTTAGATTTTAGGCCTCCATGAATGATTCTCGCACTTGCTTGTGACACGATTACTCTAAAAAAAAATGAAAAAAAAATATGAATAAAGAAGAGAAAAAGAAAAAGAGATGGAATAAAATTTGGAATGACAAGTATCCCTTTGAGGCATGCCTGCTGGCCGTTACCCTTTGAGGCGTGCGCTACTGGACGTTACCCTTTGAGGCACTTGCTACTGGGTGTTACCCTTTGAGGCAATACTGCTACTGGGAAAGCTTGCTTTCAATGTTAATATGATAATAATGTAGTTGTGTTAGTCAGATGGGATTAAGTCTAATTCTAGTAAATCTAAGCCTTGGGATGATGATACACTTGTACACGAGCACTGGGATGGATTCAGAATCTAGATGTTCAATGGGGTGAAAAATTAGTGGTTTAATATCATTTATGAGGTAGAGGGCTTTGAAGTACATTCTGTGCATATGTAGGTCAACAACTTGGTTACATGGGTGATTTAGTTGATCAGAACATGTGCATATCTTTCCCAAATTCTGTACATATTAGCTTTGAGAAAAACCAAATTTTTTTTTCTTTTTGAAATAATTTTTATGGGTATTTCACTTGAAAACCCTCACCGAGACCTCATTCATCCACTTGGGAGACCGAGGGGTTTAAAGGGCTTGTTGCTTACGCTAAATGCAATCGTGATTCCTACAACAGTGAGCTAGGACTTTCTTTTTCTTATTTTTCATTTTCTTTTAGTTAGTTTAGTTTGTTTTACTCGAGGACGAGCAAAATCTTGGTGTGGGGATATTTGTTCGTGCCAAAAATGTGTTATTTTTACACCTGATTTATGCTTATTATAATTATTATTTTTAGGTTTTTATTTGATTTTTTTTTGTTTTGTAGGTATCAAATAAATGTGGTAAAAATGCGAAAAGAGATGAAAAATATCAGAAATAAAGTAGCGGGCTAGATTACTCAAACTCGACCTAATCCTTAAGCCCATAATTTTGTTTAGCCCAAAGAAAAAAAGGAAAATAAAACCAAAAATCTACCTAGCCCGACATGCAGCTCACGTGATTTCTCCCCCTATTTTTAATCTTCTCATCTTCTCTCTCCTCACTGAACCAAAAACCTGACCCCCTCTCTTTCTCTTCGATCTTATCTCCCTCTCTCTATCTACCATTACCGACATCATTACCATCACCACCATCTCCTTTATCCTCATCCATTGCCAGCGCAGCAACTGCCAGCACACCATCGTTCTCATCCATCACTAAGGTTCATGCTAAGGGCGCTAGCACCACACGCCAGTTGCATCATCTTCATTGTCCACCTCATATGCAAATCAAGGGTAGCGATTGAAGGGTGTTCGAGTATAAATCACCATTAGCTGGCACTAGAAAAAGGGTGTTCGAGTACAAATCAAGGGTAGCGATTGAAGGGTTGGCCTTGAGCTCTGTTTCTTCATCTCCCCTATTCTAGGTTCTGATGTTTGTTCGTCTCCTTAGTTTGTTTTTGCTCTTGGTTTTCCTTCCCAGTAGTTTAGCTTTTTTGTTTTTTTTTGGTTTGGTAATGCAGCTGTATACTATTTTTAGTTAAGTTAATTTTAGGGGTTTGTTTTCTTTAGTTTGGTTGATGTAACTATTATGAGCCTCTATTTCAATTGCTTATGCTCTAGTTGATTTTAGTTTAGTTTGATTTGGCTTGGATGATTATGTTTTGAACCTATGCTCTGCTTAGTTTGGTTGGCTGAATCCAAACCCACATCCCCTTCCCTTGATTCTGATTTTGAAGTTTTGTTCAAAATGATGGCATTTCATTCAGTGTTTATTTGGTTTGGTTTATGGTTGCTATGACTCTCTCAATGATAATACAGATTATGTTTGCTTTACCCTAAATTCCTCTCACCTGCTGAGTCAGTTTTATGCGTCATTAATGGATAGTGAATGATTGAATGTATCTGGGTTCATGATGGTTTGTTCACAGCTGAATTTGTACTCAATAGGCCCTGTTTTTGACCCCTCTGTGTTGGCTTTAAGTTGCTAAGCTCTGATTAGTTCATGTTGGATTGCTAGGCTTAAGATTGTTTGTTGATTCATATCGAAATTGAGAATGCTAATAGCTTTGGATTTTTGTAGATTTCATTGAGCTAGATTTGCTTTGGGTTATATCGTTTGTTGAGCAGTACTTTGTTTCTTTTGTTAAGTTAGATTCGATCAACTTTCTTTCTTTGCTGGTTGTTTGATATAGATTTACTTTAGGTTGCTGTTTTCATTAAGTTAGATTTCATTAATTGTGTTTTATTAGCTTTAAGATAATTGATGATGAGATGAGCTCTTTTTGGTGACCTTAATCTTAGCCTCGTCCCTGAGGACACGACCCTCAAGTACTACGACGTCAGTCGTATACTTGCGGCACTTCAGTTTTCACTCAAAATTATCATACAATAAGGTAGTCTTTACCTTAGTCCCCTTACTTATGCTGTCCAAAATACGAATACTAAGGTTTAAAGAAATGAGTCTAAGATGCAAATTGTAGATTCTCACTCACAATCTATAGCTAAGTTAGAAACCTAACTGGGGCAATTAGCTATAGCTGTAAGTAAAAGAGAAGAAGGAAAACTTCTAAGCTACCCTATGGAGAATACTAAAAGCCATCAATTTGAACAATTGAAAGATGTTTTGGTTCTTAGGGGAGGTAAGAAAGCAGATAAAAAAGTGAATGAGATGAAATATGATAAAGAGGAAAGACCAAAGACCGATGAGACTGATTGTGAAATAGGAAGTGATTCACCCCTTCCTTCTAATATGTATGACCTCGTTGAGACATACACGCCAAGGGTTCCTCAAGCTTTGGATGCAGCTTTCCCTTTTAGGAAAGACAAATGAAGAGAAGACATACTAGAGACCTTTAAGCAAGTTAAGGTCAATCTTTCCCTCTTGGAAGCAATAAAACAAATCTTGGCTTATACGAAATTCCTTCAAGACATGTGTACTTTTAAAAGAAAATCTAAAGATGACAAGTCTCAAAAGGTTTTTCTAAGCGAACAAGTGAGCTCTATTTTGAAACATGACACTGCCTAAGTTGAAAGATCCTGGTGTTGCCATTATTTCTTGCTTTATTAGTAATCATAAAATTGAAAGAGCACTCTTAGATTTAGGTTCCAATATTAATTTGATGCCATACTTTGTTTACTTAGAGCTAGGGTTGGGTGAACTGAAACCTTCCAAGTCCACCCTTTATCTTAGTGATAGGTCAGTAAGAACTCCTAGAGGGTGAATAAATGATATCTTCATTCAAATTGACAAAGGTCTTTTTTCGATTGACTTTGTTGTGTTAGAAGTCCATGTCTCTAAGCAAGTCCCTATTATGTTAGGATGCCCCTTCCTAGCCACAGCTAACGTCACCATTAACTGTAGGTCGGGAGTGATGGATGTCTCGGTTATGAATATGACGGTTAGGCTCAATATTTTTAAGGTTTCTTCTCAACCTATACTTGAAGATGAATGTGAATGTTTCTTTATTGATGTCATTGATGAAATGATGGGAGAGGCCTTACCTGCTATTCTTAACAAAGATCCCTTAGGAACCTGTCTTTCCCATGGGGATTTAGGGTTATTTGACTTAGAAAGTACAACAGGTGAGTTGGATTCTAATCTTGACTCCACATCTCATCTTAGGTCTTCCTCTTGGGTGTCCAATTATGAACCTCTTCTCCTTTTGGCTAGTTCTCCTATATCACCTTCTTTCGTCTCCCCACCCAAACGCACTTACGTATGTGTTTTTAGGACCTACAGAGACCCCACCTATCATCATCTCTTTTCTCTTATCCTGTGATCAAGAGAGAGTTGATTCGTGCCTTAACTGAATATAAGGGTGCTATTGGGTGCTCAGTTACTGATTTAAAAGGGATATTCCTACTATTTGCATGCATAAAATTCACTTAGAGGACATGGCTAAACTTGTTACGTAGTGCAACAAAGATTGAACCCCCATATGAAATATATTGTCCAGAAAGAGGTAGTAAAAGTTTTAGACGAAGGTATTATCTAACCTATTTTTGGTAATCCACAGGTCAGTCCAATCCAAGTGGTCCCTAAGAAATCTAGCATAGTTATGGTGTGTAGCAATGATGGTGAACTAGTTCTCACTAGATAGACCAATGGGTGAAAGGTGTATATTGATTACAAAAAATTGAATTCTGTCACTAGAAATGACCATTTCTCCTTCCCTTCATTGATCAAATTTTGGAAAAATTACCTGGATAAATTTTTTACTGCTTCTTAGATGGGCATTCTAGTTACATTCAAATACCTATCTATATTGAGGACCAAGAAAAAACTACCTTTACATGTCCTTTAGGTATATTCACGTACAAGAGGATGTCCTTTGGGTTGTGTAATGCACCTTCCACATTCCAAAGATGCACGATGGCCATATTTTCTTATTACATTGATAAATTCATGGAGGTGTTTATGGATGATTTCTTTATTTTTAGTTTGTCATTGGATGAAGATCTTGCTAATTTATCCACTGTGTTGAGATCTGAAGAAGTGAATCTTGTTTTAAGTTGAGAAAAGAGTCATTTTATAGTCCAAGAAAGGATTGTGTTGGATCATAGAGTGTCTAAGAAGGGAATTGAGGTTGATAAAGCCAAGATTGATCTAATCTCTAATTTGCCAATTCCCACTTCTGTGAAGCAGGTCAGATCTTTCCTTGGCGATGCTGGATTTTATAGGAGATTTATTAACGACTTCAGTAAAGTGGCTCGCCCACTTACTAACCTCCTTTTTAAAGATACTCCTTTTGAGTTTGATGAGTCTTGTGTAGAGACTTTTGAAAAGCTTTGATCTTTGTTGGTTCAGCTCCTATTGTGCAGCCCCCTAATTTCTTTCATCCTTTTGAGATTATATGCAATGCATCTAATTTCACTGTCAGGGCTATTTTGGGTCAAAGGGTCAAGAAAATTTCTCATGTCATTTACTATGTTAGTAGAACTCTAACTGATGCTCAAAAGAATTATTCTACCACTGGAAAAGAGTTAATGGCTGTATTTTTTGTGCTTGATAAATTTTGTTCATACCTTCTGTTTTCAAAAGTGATCGTATTTACCGACCATGCTGTATTAAGACATTTATTAGCTAAGAATGACATCAAACCTAAACTCATTAGGTGGATGTTGTTGCTATAGGAATTTGACCTTGAGATTAAAGATAATAAGGGTTCCAAAAATTTGGTTACAGATCATTTGTCTAGGATCTTCATGGAGTATAACAATGACTTAGTAGGATTTTCTGACCATTTTCTCGATGATTAACTATTTGCTGTGTCATACACCCCTCTCTCTTGGCTTGCTCATACTGTGAACCACCTTGCTACTGGTAAGATTCCTTCCCACTGGTCCAAACAAGAGAAAGATGGGTTCTTCTCACAAGTAAGACATTACTATTGGGAAGATCCTTACCTTTTAAAGCATTTTCCAAACCACGTGGTTTGTAGATGTGCTATGAGAGTGAAATTTATAACATCTTGACCTTTTGTCACTCTCATGCTTGAGGTGGTGATTCTGGAGGATGTAGGGTAGTTGCTAAAGTCCTCTAAAGTGGGTTCTTTCGGCTCACTTTGTTTAGAGATGCTCATCATTTTTGTCTTGCTTGCGAGCGTTGTCAGCATACGGGTGTCCTTTTCCATCGTGATATGATGCCCCTTTCCCCTATTCTGGTTGTTGAGATATTTGATGTGTGTGGCATTAAATTCATAGGTCCCTTTTCCCATCTTTTGGGTTTGTTGACATACTTGTTGATATCAATTATGTGCCAAAGTGGGTGGAGGCTCTAGCTACAAGGACCAATGACCATAAAGATGTGGTTAAGTTTCTGAAAGAATACATCTTTTATAGATATGGGACCCCTAGAGCTCTTATTAGTGATGGAGGTAGTCATTTTTATCACAGATCTTTTGAGGGTTTGCTAGAAAACATTCTGTTACTCATAAAATAGGTACTCCCTATCACCCTCAGATTAGCGGTCAAGTTAAGGTGTCTAATCGTGAGATCAAGTCTATACTTAGAAAATGGTTCGACCTAATAGGAAAAAGTGGCCTTTGAGATTGAATGATGCCTTGTGGGCCTATCGTACTGCTTACAAGACCCCCATAGGGATGTCTCCTTTTCGACTCTTTTTCGATAAGCCATGTCACTTGCCAGTCAAGTTAGAACAACGTGTTTTTTGGGCTATTAAACAAAATCTAGTTCTAATCGTAGGCTTCAATTAAATGAATTAGATGAATGATGTAACGAACCCAATGAAAATGGAAATATTTATAAAGCTACAACCAAATCTTTTCATGACAAGATGGTTTCTAGAAAATTTTTTGAATCTAATCAGAAGGTTTGGCTTTTTAATTCTAAGCTCAAGCTATTTCCTGGCAAGTTGAGATCTAAATGGAATGGTCTTTTTGTAGTCCAACAAGTCTTTCCTTCTAAGGCAGTTAAAATTTTGGGCCCCCAGTATGGTCATGTTCTTACTGTCAATGGTCAACATTTGAAACCTATAGTGACTAACAAAAATTAGCCTAGTTTGATTGAATCCATCAATCTAGTAGATCCAGCCTATTACGATTGAGTGGATGAGACCGTGTATGGCTGAAGACATCAAACTTAGTGCTTATTGGGAGGGCAACCCAATCTTTTTAAGTGAATTTGAGTTATTCCATTTTATTTTTTTGAAATTTTACTTAAGGTCCATTTAAGTCCTAGATATGATATCTCACTTGGTTTTTGGTTTTGTAGTTAGTGATGGTTTCAAAAGTTCATTTGGAGATGGCATTATGGGTGTGGTTGCAAGTGCTTTTCTCATGCCAGTAGGTTGTGTTGTTCTTTTCTTCATCTTTCTCTTTATTATTGTTTTTCACAATGAGGACAATGTAAAGTTAGGCATGGGGGAAGCCAAATGAAAATTTTGTGGAAAATTGAAAAACTTTTTTTGATGTTGCGAAGAGACTAGAAAATTGATTATGTGTATCAAACTCGTTTTATAATGATATGATTTATATGAACCGTGCCGATTTGAGAATATTTTTAGTTTTAACTAGTTAATGGCCAAAATTTTTGTTGTGTTCTTGTTAAACTGTAGCTGATTTTGAGTTTGAGATGAACCTCATTTTCAATAACATAATGAGTATGAAATAAGCATTGAGTTCCCCATTTGCCTTTCTAAATTGTTGATTGAGAAAGAAATTGAATCAAATTAAGTTCCGATTTAGGTACCAATGTTCATGTTTTATCTTTATTCATATCTTTAATTGCCTAAATATGTACTGATATTTCTCTGGGTGTCATTTTTATCCATATCTTTATACACCTAGAAAACGAAACACATGGAATCAAGTGAGCTTTAAAAAAAAGAGAGAGAAAAAGGAAAAAAACCTCATAAACTGGTTTAGCACTAGGGACTTAATTTTAAAGACACTCTTGTGTTTTTGGTTACGTGGGATGAAGTCTTGTGCTTCTGATTTGCTATATGTTTGACATTAAGTACTTAATTTGCGTTAGTCTTGGACTATAAACTTGGTTAAAATTAGAAATGTTTGATAATAGATCTGTGGGTTAGTAGTGAGTTGATCTCTGTAATTTAGCAGATACACATAGCTGGATTCCCTAATTGTCCTCCTGAAATCTTAGTTTACTTGGTGGGTTGAATGAATTTATGTATTCTTTGCTCGAGGACTAGCAAAGTTTTGGTGTGGGAGAGTAGATAACTCATATTTTTATGGGTGATTTTTCTCTATTTTACACCTCTTTTATATTT
The DNA here is from genome assembly GCA_029747015.1 of Carnegiea gigantea. Classification (NCBI taxonomy): domain Eukaryota; kingdom Viridiplantae; phylum Streptophyta; class Magnoliopsida; order Caryophyllales; family Cactaceae; genus Carnegiea; species Carnegiea gigantea. The sequence continues at coordinate 80,061 of JAKOGI010000948.1, forward strand.
TTGGGATGCATTTTCAGTAAGTGATAATGCATATTTTATCATTTTCAGGTAAGGAACACAATTTGAATTTTTGGGCAAAACCGAGTGCTCGATGATCAATTTTCTTATGACTTTTGCAAGACCATCACATTGGGCATGTTCCCAGGCCCAGTTTGTTATCTGCCTTGTTACACCAGTCCGGTGAAGATCACATGCCCAGTAGTAAAGTCAGCCCAAATTGGACCTGTATCTAGCAGTAGGCATGGCCCACTCTTTATGTCTAGCCCATCGTTCTCCACTCCTCCCCTTTTTATCCACCCGTGGCCTAGTGAGCCAACACACCTCAACCAGCGCCTGTTCTCCTCCTCTTTTTATCTTTCTAATAGCCGAAAATGGGCTAGTTTTTATCAAATCAGTAGCCCAGTCACGCAACATACACCAGCCTCACCTTTCTCTTTCTCTCTCTTCATGGTTCTAGTGGCCCAGCATGATTTTAGTTGTCCAAGTGAAATGAGTCATTGATTTAACGTGCTTAACTCGGCCCAATTAGAAGAGGTGGGTGATATTTAGCTGCTATTTTGGGAATAAAATTGCTAGATTTACATGAAAGGTGAAGAAGAAAGTGGAGCAAATTCCACTATAAATAGAGAGGCAAAGGGGCATTATTTGAAGCATCATTCATCCCATTCTTTATGCATTTTCACTCTTCTCTTCCTCCCATTGTTAGTAATTAGAGAGAAATTGTGCTAGGTAAAATTATTTAAGTTGAGAGAATTAGAAGAGAATAAGCTATTTTGACTTTTTTTCTCTTTTCTTTCATGTCATTAGTGAGCCCAATTAGAGAGAGTTTGATCTTCTACTGTGTCAGTATTTTATAACATAAATATTGAAGTTTGGTTGTAGGGATTGAAATATACCATTAGTTTGAAATATGACTTGTACAATTTCAAAGCTATTTTTTACACCTATGATCAGCTAGCTTGTTTATTTAGAATTGAGATGGATCTTTGATTCACTTTGTTGATTTTTCTAATTTCATTTGGGGTTAATATTATCGTCTCTTTTCATTGCATAATTTTGAGTTATTTAATTTTTTTAATTTATTATACAATTTATTTCGATTATTTATACATGTTGTTTCACAATTGATTAACTTGCTTTCTCATTTATTCATATTAGACCTTGTTGGCTAATATAACAATTATGCAATTGCGTTTAAAATTTTTGGTTATTGATAAATTAAACAAGACTAGAAATTAGATGAATTACATCTAAATTGAATAATTCATGCTAACTACTAGTTTATTTGTTATTAATAACTATAATTCATTTTTCTAATATATTGACCTTAAGCTTGTAGCTTAAGAGCTTTGAAAAGACTAATTAAACCTCAATTGAATCTAGTAATTAGATATTAAGAGTTTTAGTGAAATTGAAATCCCAACATCTCTCTAAATTGATCTCTTTTGCATATTAATCAAAATTTTCTCTCTTATTCCAACTTTGTTTTCTTAGTTGTTGTTATTGTTGCTAATCTCCTCAATAATTCTCTTAACTAGTTGAGAAAAGTAAAAGTCAATTTCGTTTTTCGTGGGCCATGACCCCAGAATACTTGTTTTGCTACAATCATCTTGTGCTAAGTCGGGTTTTTTAAAACTACTAAAATCCACACTAATAGCAAATGATTGTGCTAAGTTGAAATCAAGAGGGATAAAGGCAAGTTTAAGAAGAGTTCTAAGCCCATATAGGCCTAGACAAAGGAAGCTATGACTGTGTCCACTAGAGAACCCATGCGGATTTCAGGGAAGCGTAGGCCAGAAGGGAAAAAGGCATCATATTCCAAAGAGACAACAAAGAAATTCCCACATTAAAGGATATTCCAGAGAAGAAATATTCGTTTCCTAATTCAAACTTGTCAGGGATATTAGTTGACCTGCTTGAGAATAAGATCATCAAACTCTCTGAACCAAAATGACCTGAAGAGATTAAAAGGACAAATGACCTGAAGTAGTATTGCTATCACAGGGTCGTTAATAACCCTCTTAAGAAGTGCATTACTCTCAAAGAGTATATCATGCAACTAGCAAAGGATGGGAAGATCCGATTGGACTTGGATCACATTGCTGAGACCAATTGTATTTGGGCTCAATTAGAGTCCTCACCTTCACAATGGGAAAGTCATTTTCAATTTCATCAGAAGAGGAGAATTAATTTGAGTCCTTTGCTAAAGGTGAAGCTATTCATAGTTCAATTCGAAAGTTTAGAGTCGATTCTCGTACTATTGATGGTATAAGCGCCCCCTCCAAAAACCAATCCCATTATCGATGTTCCAGAGGATAATGAAGAGGGGTGGACCCTTGTCACTTAGCGAAGGCCTAGGAAGCAAAAGCAGGGCTAGTAATCATTTCTACATCATAAGAAGAGATAAGAGAGGAAGAAGAAACATCAATGTATAAGGGGCAGAAAGAGGTTGAAAATACACAAGTCGTAAGAAATTTGGGCTATCGAATTACTTGAATAGGAGCCATTTGTTCCTATAACCCTTGGAAGAGTTTTTCCCAATTGACTTATAGGTTTTGAAGGCCCATATAGGTTAGAAGCAAATCTTTCACTTACTGGTAAAGATGCATCAATAGCTTGCTAATGCCTTGCACCACCCAGAGCTTTATAATGATAAGATCAAATATGTTGGAGAATCCTCAAAAGAGCTTACCCAATACACAGCTTGTAACACAGCTATTACTTGCACTAATGATGACTTGTTGCTATGGTCCGAACCCCATAATCGCCTTTCTTTGTGACTGTTTATATCAGGGAGCAAAAAAGTTAAGTGCATCTTGGTAGATGGAGGTTCATCTATTAACACCATGCCCAAATCTATGAAGAACGAATTGGGAATCACACTGAAAGAGCTTTCTAATAGCAGAATGGTGATTCAAGGGGTTAGGTACGAAAGTCAGCGTGCAATCGACATGATTTGCCTCAAGTTAATGATGGAAGGCATGTTAACGTCTTCAGTCTTTCATGTAATTAACTACAAAACTTCCTACAAATTATTTCTTGGATGCCCATAGCTCTATAAGCATAAAACAGTAGCTTCAACCCTTCATTAATGTCTTAGGTATTATTATGGTGGCAAGAGGAAGATCAATGGTGATGTTAAGCCATTCACAAAGGCAGAGTTGCATTTTGCCACCTAAAGAGGTAATATTATGAAAGATTTTCTCTATAGTGGATGATTCAAAGGCTATAAAGAATTCTTAAGTTGTACCAAGGCATAATGATGTGAAATAGCTATAGTATTGTAAGTCCATTGAACAAGAGATTATATCCCAACTTGCTAAACAAGTTGCTAAACAAATGGCAGTTTCTACAAATCATATGCTACTGTCGCAAGATATGTTCCCAAAGCTCGTTGAAAGGAGGATGAATCATCCTTTAGTGGATATACAGGTGGAAATGCTTGGGGAGAAGTTATCAAGAAGGATAATGGAGCTAGCTTGAACACCTTTAAAGAAAGTGTCACATTGCTAACACGAAAGTTATTTAAGATAAAGATGATTTCACCCCTTTACCTGGGCTTATCTCTTACTCTATGGCTTTATTAAAAGAAGGGAAGGACTTCCTAAATGCACGAACCAAAGAGGGATTCGACCTAAAGACATATAAGCATATGGAGAAGGCCTGTTATGATTTTAGCAATCCTATGTCATTGGGGAAAGTAGTGGAAGTGGAGACCTCTGGCCTTTATAAAATATAAAAGAAGATTTAAGAACATGGAGGCCTAGTAGAAGTCTTAAAAATTGGTGTTCATTATGTGCCACCGAGATGAAGCAGTATATGGTTCAACACATCTTCATTGAAGAAGTGGATAAGAGCGAGGATGAAAATGCTCAACCTACTACAAAGCTTCATGTGTTTGATAGGTTATAGTTGTCCACCTCCTTAAGAACACCCATATGTCTTCGCTAGAATTAGAACTTACATAACCAAAGCTTTCAGTGTTCCATAGAATCAAGAAAGGAGGGGAACATTCGAAAGCACCACCTCAAGAACCAAAGATTCAGTGTTCAATCATCTTAGCGATGAAAATGAAATACAGAGCTCTATACCCTTGTACATGAAGCGATTTTCAACTCTTCATGTAAAGATAGATGATTTCCTATGGGTGAAAAGGGAACTGTAGTCTTCACTGGTCAGCAAGGTAATTCTACCTATAGCAACGAAGATAAATAAGAAGAAATGACTTTTTCTAATCATATCATAGTTTGAGAATATAAGGATTTGAATTCAGAGATAGAGCTTACAGAGACTTCTGAAACCCTTGAATATAGGAGGCAAGCTACAATCAATGATTCAAAGGGAATGACCAAAGGGATAAAAGTAGTACTTGGTCTCCTCTCAGAGTACAAGGAATACCAGTGCTCAATCCTAAAGTTACAGTCCATCGTTTATTTAGCAAAAGGGGTGTTTCTTCTAAAAAGTGGCCTCAACAATACTTTTATCAATAGTTAGTACCTAATATCAAAAAAGAGGTCAACAAACTTATAAAGGTGAGGTTCATTTATAAGGAAAAATACCTAACTGGGATTGCAAGCATTGTCCCTATTAGGACGATAATGGACAACTGCACATTTGCGTAGACTTTCAGGATCTCAACGATGTATATTCAAAAAATAACTTCCTAATGCTTGTCACTGAGCTCATGATTGATTCAACTATGGGACACAAGGCCTTATTATTCATGAATTGCATTGTAGGGTATATTCATTTCCAAATGGTGCTAAAAGACCAAGAGGCCATGACCTTTCAGACACCCAAATGCATCTTTTACTATAAAGCGATGCCCTTTGGTGTAAAGAATGCGGGAGCAACATTTCAAAGGGCAAAGCAAAACATCTTCGATGATACACTCCATAAGATGGTTAGGTGTTACGTCACTGGCTTAGTGACTAAATCCAAAAGGAGGTTAGACCACATTCAAGAACTTTGATAGATCTCCAAACGATTGCGAAAGTGTCAGTTCAAATGAACCCATTCAAGGGTATATTTGGTGTCACTTCTAAAAAGTTCTTGGGTTTTATCATTCACCATATAGGGATAGAGGTTGACTGGTCTAAGATTAAAGAAATGTAAGAGATGCTTGAGCCAAAGAATCTTAAAGAGTTTGTGGTCTTTAAAGTCACGTGGCATATGTTCAATGGTTCATATCAAATCACGCTGGTTGTTGTCGTCCCTTAGCTACCTCAAGAAAAAAAGGGCACCGTTTAAATAGGCAAGTCATACCGTAAAGCTTTCAAGAAAATTAAGAAGTACTTGTTAAATTCTCCAGTGTTGGGAGTGCCAATCCATGGCAAATCTCCTACACTCTACATTGCATCTCATGAACGATCATTAGGAGCATTATGCATTCAAAAGAAAGAGGGCAAAGAGGCAGCTTTGTACTACCTACGGCTGGTTGGGGCTGAATTAAAGTATTCCCCTATAGAAAAGATCTTCTTATCACTCGTGTTTGCCATTTAAAAACTAAGGCATTACATGCAAGCTTATGCAGTGCAGATGGTTTCTAAAGTTTATCCCATCAAGTATATCCTATCAAGGTTAGTCCTCTGGAGGCGACTTGCGAAGTGGGCTATGATGGGCAAGCGCTAGCAGATTTCTTAGCATATCACTAATTCTTGATGACTGGGAGCTAAATAATGACCTACCAAGTGATGATGTATCCTTTGTTGATATCCTCTTGCCTTGGGAAATATACTTTGATGGAGTCACGAGAAACAATGGGCCTGGAGGGGTATGAAGTCAACTATGTTTAAACAACATAGTTAGTATCAGGCGTTAATCTTAGGCCTTTAAATAGCTATTAAAATGGAATCAAAGACCTTGATATTTATGGTGACTAGCAATTAGTTATCAAATAGCTTTTGGAGGGGTATGAAATCAACAAATACAATCTTATTTCATACAACAAATATGCCTTTGCTAAACAAGCCTGAAATTGTCAAATTAGAGCATGTTCCTTTAAGTGCCAACAAGATGGATGACACACTTGCAGGTCTTGCAACCACTTTGGCACTTGGGAAAGAAGGAAACCGAATGTCCCCGTGTGTAATCGGTTGGTTGTTGCACCACTTGACGAAGAGTTTGAGGAAGACGTCAATATAGTCAGTGCTTGAGAGATAGATAAACAAGATTAGCATTAATGACCCATTGATTACTAAAAGCATGGGAAGCTCCTAGTGATCCAAAGCATAAGCTAGAAATTTAACGAAGAGCTCCCCGTGTCCTTTAATTTAATGAGACTCTTTATCGGCATGCCTTCCTTGGCCTTTGGTTATGATGCTTGGATAATAAAGAGGCTAGACAAACGATAGAGGAAGCACATTCAAAAGTATGTGCTGTACATCATGTAGGGCCCAAATTGTGTGATCACATTAAAAGGATGGGATATTATTGGCCTACTATAGTACAGGCCTGCATTGATTATGCAAAGAGGTGTGAGGCTTACCAGTTCTATGCCAATTTCATTCATCAACTCCCTAAACCACTTCATTCGACGTGGCACCTTGGCTAATTGAAGCTTAGGGACTTGATATTATGGGTCCTATCACTTTAAAGTCTTCCGTTGGTCACTAGAATATCTTAGTAGCAATGGAGTACTTTTCTAAATCGGAAGAAGTAGTCCCGCTAAGAGAAGTTGAAAAGGAGAATGTCGTTGATTTTATTCGGACACACATTATCTGTCGATATGGCATGCCTCAATACACTGACAATGGTAAATCATTTGTTAACAAGATGGTGACTAACCTTTGCAATAAGTGTAAGTTTGTTTAGCATAGATCTCTAATGCACAATGCACCCGCATATGGATTGGCAAAAGCTTTCAAGTAAATGCTTTGTAGCTTATTAACCAAAGTGATGGAGAAGTTAAATAAGGATTGACATGAAAGATTAAGAGAGGCTCTTTGGGCATACAAAGCCACACATAAGACGCCAACTCAGATCAACCCCTTTTGCTCTTGTATATAGGGTTCAGTTCGCATTACCTTTGGAACTTCAAATCCCTTCACTTTATATTGCCATACTAGAAGGCTGAAATAAAGATGAATATCTCATGCTTCGTCTGACTTAGCTAAAGACTCATAATGAAAAAAGACTTCGGGCACAACAAAAGTTAGAGTGCTATAAAGCTCACTCGTCACATATATTCAATCAGAGGGTTCAACTATGTTCATATCAAGTTTTCCTAGTGACGAGGCTAATCATTATGCCTCATAAAAGTGGGGTCAAGTTCACTTTCAAGTGGAATGACTCATATGTGGTATGAGAAGTCTACACAAATGGTGCCAATGAAAGAGTGCAACTAGGACCCATAAAATCCAAGTTGTTATTGCCTTATTATCCTTGAAGTATTAATACCTTTAAAGCTCTTAAACATGATCCTAAAATGTTTATTCTTTTAAGTCAAAGTTCATTGTACTACTCCTAGCTCGTAAGAGTATAAACTGTAGGCAACTAAACACAAACAAAACTCTGATTGTTTGAACTACATATGGCTTGTATCCTTTAGGGTGTTGTACTCCCTTCAAGTACATAGGTAACTTGAGCATACACTTAAGTACGGCTACACAATAAATAAATAAAGTTCATTGATGTTAAACAAAGAAGTCTAGCTCGGGGTTCACCTGATTGCGAATTATGGACAAGTTATGAGTTCGAAGAAGAAATAGAAAGATTTAGGTTGGTATAAAATAATCTATTGTCATAAATTCAATAACGGTGAAATCCAATCATAGGGAAAATAAATCAAGACACATATGCAATAATGAATAAAAGAAAATTCCCATATAAACTTTGTTCAATAAATATCAACCTAACATCACAAAAATGAGAAGTACATGACAAATCCATCATAAAGGGGGAGGGGGGCTACTATGGATTCCATTAGAAATGCTTAGGATCTTCAAAAGACTCCTTTATATAGGCTTTAATCTTTTCCAAACTACCTTTTGTGGCTGTATCCATCACTTTAGTGGCATTAATTATGTCAATATGACACTGTAAATCAATAACTTCCTACTTAGTCAGTTGAAGCAAGAGCTTATTCGTACGTACCTAAGAACTAAGATCTTTCTTTTGATTTTTCAAAAGTTGAACCTTTTTTACTAGTTCATCACACCTTGATTCCGCTTACTTCTACTCAAGAATTATTGTTTTATAATAGACACCTTCTGTGTTCAAGCATCAGGAGCTTTATCAAGCCTTTATGTCATAACTAACTTGTTCTTCAACAATCGTTTGACCAAAGTAGCTCTCCTATAGATCCTAGAGATTGCATGCTGACTTGATCAACCCTTCAGCCTTGTTCTTTAAAGGAGTGATGTCAAGGCCTTTTTGAAGGATGAAGGCATAAAGGCTGTTGAAATCACCATCAACAGTGTGAAGTCCATCCAAAGCAGTACAAGACACCTAGTGGACAATGGCTTGACCGATCATCTGGGCAACATTCTCATCTACCTCTTTTATAATAACATCATCATTAAATGCAAAAGCACCTCCTTACTCTTAAACGATGTTTTGTATAAGCTTTAAGAGCAGACTAATCCTCATGATTGTTTGGGGAACAAATACCTTTTGAGCCTTCGAGTCTCAATCTGTTTTCAAATAAATCCTTTCTAAAAGCAGTACCTGTTTAATTGATATGAAACATTGGATTTTTGATGGCAGAAGTATATACGCCAATTCTTACTTGAAGTTCATATTGTCTCTTTCTCCATTTTAAAAAAAGTTCACATTGTTGCTTTCTCCATGTTAAAAAAGGGGGCAGGAACATAGAAATTAGATATGTATTTAGAAAGAGAGTGCATCTAAAAAAAGAAAGAAAGGGGATTATCATGCACTCAACAGCGTTATGATCAACATCTAGGATCAACATGGAAATTAGACTTAAGCTTTTGTCTACATATCTAAGCAGGTTAAGATTCGAATGTTCTTTAACCTCATTTGTTACCTTTGTTGATGGAGCAGTGCTTAGAATAGGGATTGTAGCGATAGGTGTTATTGGGATGATGACATCTATTTTTGGGATCTTGATACGAGAGGGATCATCCTCTATTAGTGGAATAAAAGGCTCTAGGGGCTCTCCAAAATGAACAATCTGTAGCTTGGTCTAGAGTTATATACACCTTCATCCTTTGACAAGTTCATGTCATATAAGTCACTTCATTCCCTTTTGGAATCATTAGTACGTTGATTGTAAGTTGAGGACTTAACATCTTATACCAGCCGTCATGAAATGCATGAGTGATATTTCCTCTCAAGTGAAGTGTATTGCTCACGAAGTAATACTTGAGATCATGTTCCATAATGTATGAGTATGTGGTGATGACAAAGCATTGTTTCTAGATCAGGAAGATTATTGAAGTTCAAACTAATAAGAACATCCCTACGCAAATCAGATTATCTACTGAATCACTCACGTACTAATGCTCTATAAAAAGGTTGTCTTTACAAGGGTAAGGGACAAAACTCAAATAGATGCTTACAAAATAAGCAAAGTCAATTCTCCATAGGTTGTTATTATTTGTAAGAGTCTTATTAAACTAGTTGATGATGGATGAGTGCTAGTGAAAAGCTTTCATGAAACTGATGCTTTATAAAGTCTTTTCAAGTTGAAATGACTTGCTCATCCAAGGCCATTCATTTTTACCATGCCCGAACTGGAGGAGGCCTCGCTGCCAAGCTTGTATGTATCAACATTTTTCGCTAGCCATGCATAGAGGAAATGGCAGGAAAGTGGCCACCACTCCTGCTAGTATGTGAAGAACGATAAATCTCATTAAGTCATTTGTAGATGCTTGGAAAGATGGTCGTAGGAAGGCAATACCCTATACCTTATGCCATTAATAATGCAATGTTGAAGGTGCCAGGGCGAATGCAACCAGCATCTCTAACTAGCAAGATGAATATGCACAACCAACATAATACAATACGGTAAAAAAGGTCTAAATGCATTGGCCTTTAGCTATTCACAACTCATCAAAACAACCTAATAATCACTCTATCGGCGAACTTCTACATTGATGATAGAAGACAGTATTGCTGAGCAAAGGGTTTAGTTTCCCCAATCAGACTTCTTGGAAGCATGGTACTTGTTGGGACCCTAAAACCAAAAAGTAGTCAATTACTCTATGGTTGGTTTCTCATTACGACCTTGTATAATTTTATAGTAGCCAACAAATAGATAAGCAAAATTAGGAGGAAGCTTATTTGTGAGTTCCAATTGAGTGCGACAAGTTCATGGTAGACACTTCCTGATAGTGGCGGCATGAGAAAACTATGGATATCAAAGATAAACACGGGAACCTCCTATCTAGAAGTACGCAAAGTTTTTTTTTTTTTGATATTAGTATTAATACACTGCCCGAATAAGGTCTGATCGAACACCAATTATAAAGAAATAGTGATGCATATAAAGCGTTAAATAGATGAGGGGTTGTGAATTTATCTTCACAATGAACAAGAACGTTTGCCGACCATTTCCAATATAGTGGCGTGTAAGTAAGCTTATCATGCAAGGGTAACCTAGGTCCTGAGTTGTTCCCAAACTCTATATCGTGGTGCAACAGTTGGTAAGAGGGGAGATTCTTGTATATGGAGAAGTGAATGGTCAATGAGAACATCTCCCTTAACTTTAAATTCTCCTTAGATCATCGATGGAGGTTTGGAGGACCATAAGTGCAATCGAACTTGTATAATGATGTTATGAAATTGCAAACTAGAAGTTTTATCTCATCTCTATCTATGTCATTCTCACTTAGTTGGATCTGTAGATAACACCAACCACTAGTCGCTTTGTCCATGAAAGTAACCATTTTGAATTAACCCTCTAACAATAGCAATAAAAAAGAAGGTTAAGTTATATGATTTTACTTGGCTAGTCATAATAATTTGATAATCAAATAAGGACTGAAAAAATCTTGGACAATAGAAAAACTAGAGAAGGAAAACAAAGATGAGTCCAAATATAAGTATGAGAATCTCCAACAAGCACATTAACTCGCCAATGTACCAATAGAGATGAAAAATTCAAATGTTAATTGATAATTCAATCGACTCTGCTTTGGGAGAATTTTTGCCTTTAGGAGAGTTCGCCTTTAAAAGAATTCAAGGTCAACCTATTAATGTAACCCAAAGAGTTAAGCATTCAAAGGTTAATAGATATTTAGTCAAAGCTTAGCTTTTCAAAAACTTTTGCCTTCGCAGAAATTCACGTGAAGGGAATTCAATGTTAACCCATTGATGTACCCAAAAGAGATAAAAATTCAAAGGTTAATCGATATCAAGTTAAAGTACACCTTTTGGAGGATTTTCACCTTAGGGGAAGTTCGCCTTAGGTAAATTCAAAGTTAACCTATTGATGCACTCAAAAGGGATATTCAAAGGTTAACCAATATTAAGTTAAGGTTCGCCTTTTGGAAAATATTCGCCTTTGGGGTAGTTCGCCTGAAGGTAATTCAATGTTAACCTGTTGGTGACCCAAAATACTAATTTAAGAAAATTCAAAGTCAACCCATTGATGTACCCAAAAGTGTTATGCATTCAAATGTTAATCGGTATTAAGTCATAGTCCACTTTTTGGAGAGTTTTCGCCTAGGCGATCTTATGTCGGTCTGACATTTAAATGTTAACCTTATGTACTGCTCTAACATGAAATAAAGGACTAGTAAGTTACACAAATTTGCAAGGTGACCTTACACCAAAGAAAGGGGTTCGAGGCAATAATGCGAGAAGGGTGCAAATTATGTATCAAGTTTATGCCATCTAGAAAAAAGTTAATTTCTTAATTTAAACTTAGACGATAAAAAACCAAATGGCAACCAAGGGAGTTTCTCTTGGCAATAGAAGAAGCGAAATAGCACCACAAAAAAAACAAAAACAAAAAGAAAATAAAAAGGGTGAAGAAAGTGGTGCATGTTATGCAAAACCAAGGTATAATTACCTCTGAGCGTTGCTTAGATAAACTATTTGTGATTAAGATCTGTTGTCAGTCCTAACAGAAAACAACAAAAATAAGCTCCATAACTTCAAAAGAAGGCCCACGTGAAGTATTCTAGCATGTCTTCTTGAAATTGTGTTTTTTTAAAGAAAAGAAAAAAAGGACACGAAAGAAGAAAGGTCACTAAAAGACAAGTGCAACATCTTCATAGATATATTAAAGAAACAGGCCTACAAGTTAGAATATTAAAAGCAATTGGTTGATGTTGATGATAAAGTAGACGGTGAAAAGAACAAATATATCCAAAGATGTGGAACAAAAATTTGGACACAGAAGATACATGTGTTTTCTTCCTCATAGTAGGTTGACAAGTGGTGTAGATAGAGAATATGAGATTATTACTCGACCAATTGTGTCTTTATAGAAGGCAAAAGGCATGTAGTATATTTGGTAAATGTGGTAAAGATATTCTCTTGATTACATGTATTCGAGGATACATACCATAGTGAACTGATAATTTTGACATCTTTAATATATACATAGGTTTCCTTTATCTCCAATCAAAATTAGGTTCCCATTGGGGCATTAATTGATCAACCTAAACCAAAATGCATCAGGTGAATATATCGGCATCTGCACATCTAACTTGATAAATTCTAGGGACTAAACGAATCAACTTGATCAAAAATCCTTATCGAAGACCCTATCAAATTAAAAAAAAATTACCTGAGTGCTAAGATAGCTTAAGTCGCATAAAGTTTGTTATCAATATTCAAGTTTCAAGAGCTGATCGCACCAAATACTACAAAGTTTTGGACGCAGCCAATTCTCTACGGGGCATTTGTAGAATCGAAAAAAATTAACTAAACAAGACCTGCCATGTGGAAAATTCCATACTTTCATTTCGATCAATTACAACAAGCCACATGTCCAATTAATTACAATAGTCAATTAAATTAATGTGTAATGAAAATGTATTGCAACCATTAAAAAGCGTCACGCGTCACAAACGATGTAGAAAATAAATGATTTTTGTTAATGGAGATAATTAGGAGGAAAACCTTATCTCTCACTCCTTTATAAAAAGCCCCCTCATTTACCGGTCTCCATTCTAAAAGTACTCACAAAAGTTTAAGAATTCTCTCTGGCTGACAACAACCGCTCTAAACACATGATATCTACTCTTATAAATTAAGCTACTTATCTTGATCGAGATTAAACCTCCTAGCTCCACTCTGAAGATCAAATTCATTGAAGGCTATTCAAGGAGATTATAGTAGAGGATTAATTATACTTGTTTTTGTAATAATTCTATAGAGATTATACCCATTCTTTGATATAAATAAAAAATATTTTGAATTTCTTTTTCAATTTCTTTTCTAATTTATTTTAGGCTTAAAGTTTGTGTTTACAGTCATATTTTAAAAAATATTATCAGGTCTTAAAAGGCCTTGGGTGAGGTCTAGGTCTTGATTTTTCAAACCCAAACCTAGACCCAACCCAAGCAACTCATAACCAAACTTGCTTAATACTTATCAGGTTCTGATTTGTTGGGCCTACACCCTCTAATTTGTAGCAGGTTGAGCTGGTTTTGGTCAAGTTTAGGGTCAATTGCCATCTTTGCCAGCACTGTATATTTATTTACAATTTAAAAAAATTAAAAATAAAAAATAAAAAAGGATGGGTTTTTTTGGTGAGAGTAAATTCATATGAATGGAGCTGCTTTTTACTGATTGATTTAAGAAAGTAAAATATATGATTCTATGGATTATTTATGTAACTTATATTCATAATATAGGTTGAATTCTCTTTATTTGGGCAATTTATCCATCAACAAAGCAAACAATAAGTCTTTTTTTGCCTTCTCTACTTGATTAGGGTATATAAAATCTCTAAAAGGCATTGGGCCAAAGCCTAATACAAGCTCAAGGGGATAGATTGAATGGATTAACTAAGCCAACAAAATTGAGCATTGGGTCGAAGCCTAAGTCAAAAGCATAAAATAACCTACTCCTACGAAGCCTTGACTTATTTTTATAGGAGTATGACTTGTGGAAAGAGGAAAGAGATCTAGCTAAGATCTCCCAACATATTTAAAAATACTAAAGATCTTTGAAGTTGGATATAATTAGCAATAAAATTAATAGCTAAAAGACGTAAATCTTGGTTAAATTGCTTGAAGAGAAGCACCCTAAAGCCCCTATAAACCAAGTCATAGTTAGATCCAAAGGCAGGTGTTCAAAAAACACACATCATATAAAGTATACGTAAAGCCCTACGATTATTTCTCTACTTCCTTCTTAAATACTCCTAGCTTGAGTGCCAGGGACTCTTAAGGAAAAAATCCCCTCTGATCCTTCAAGAGTTGGTTGGTAGAAAATCCTTAGGCGGCCGCACAAGTTCCTCAAGGTTCACAAAGAAGCCTAGAAATCCACTTCATACTAAAACATTTGCTGCTGTCGGTGGGGAACCTAGAGTTGAGCCCAAGGAGCAAGGGAAAAGAGGACATCATAGAGGATGCCTCAAACCATGAATGTGTACCTCCTCTAAAGCACATTTGTCTCTGCAGGATTCCCATATCCTAGAACTATTAGGCAATGCCCTGAAAATGATGGATGAGTTAGTCAACGAGAAGGTAAGCAAATCCATGTCTTGTGTAATTAAAAACTTGGATGGTTTCTTGAATTAGTGAAAGACAGGATAAGGACATCAAAGACACATGAGGAGCTTTTCCTTAAAGATTTAGAGGAAAGGGATCTTGAATATAGACCTCCTCTATATTTGACGATAGGAAATGAAGACTTCAGGTAGACTATGAACAAAAGCAGGATTGAGCAGAAGAAATCCAATAGAAGAAGTCTTGGTCAAGATAGGTCTAACCAAAGGAAGAACAAGAAGAGGCTCACAGTGGTAGAGCTCTAATTCTATCAAACTTGTGTCATCCCATCAACATTTATGATAGAATGCTAGAAAAACCTACAATCAAGGTGTTCCACTAATGAACCATCCATAGATGAAGACATCTTTTGATTCTAAGAATTGGGATACTGAACTCCTAGATAAAATTAAGGTACCTATGAGAGGGTAGTATGAAAGGTTTATATACCCTTGAGAACGCCTTGATTCTTATCTAACCCAAATCTATCTACAACCACCTGCCTTAGAGGTTATGATGTGCAGTTACTCCCCAAGTACCTGAAGAGTGCAGCATAAGCCTCGTTTGATAGGCTTCACCTTGGATCTATTATATCTTCGAAGGATATCTTCTCGACTTTTAGAAGTCACTTCATTGAAAGGAAAAGAACTGTAACATCAACTCTAAAATTAATGAAGTTGTCACATAAAGATGAACAGTTGCTGGTTGATTATGTGAAGAAATTTGCTCAAGAGGCCCTTTGTATGGAAAAGCTAAAGCCAGACGTGCCCTCAGCATCTTTCACCTATAGTGTTAGACATAGAGGCCCATGTGAAAAAGTTCATTATGGGACTGACGGCTTCTCTAGAAGAGGCCTTGAAAATGATTGAAAGGTGCATATAGTTAGAGGCCATCATGAAAGGAACAAAACCTCCCAATTGGTGGCTAAGAGAAATGAAAAGTAGTTAATCAAGCAGAATAACAAAGAAAAGAAACAAAAAACCTTAAGATAAAATCTCTCCTTAGTGCCTTTAGAAGTGTGGTCTTGATGTAAATAAAGGTCCATAAACAAGGATAAGAACAAGGACAAGTTGTGTACATTTCACAAGGACTATGGGAATTACACAGATTACTACTAAGATCTTAGTAGAGTACTCAATGGTTTGGCAAAAAAGGAAAAGCTAGATAAATTTCTTAAGAATCAACCTCACAAGAAGAGGACATATCCACATCAAAAGGGTTTAGAAGAAAACGATTCCCCATGATACGCCCTTTAAAGGGATAACACAGGTAATCTTTGGGGGGATTGTGCCTGGAAGGATTGTTAAATAGGGATTTAAAGAGTCATTTGAGAACTTTGGATTGGACAATCCTAACAGTAACCTAAGCAATAGCAACTCATCTTAGGATGATATTTGAAAGTTCTAGACCTATATCTCAGTCTCATGATGACCCTTTGGTTACTAAGTTGATAGTAGCCACCTATGAGGTTGGTGAGATATTTCTAAATAGTGAAAATTCTATAGATGTTATGTTTTATAGCTATTTTATCAAGCTTAATGAGTATGAGAAAGTCATGTCTCCAAAAATCCTCCATTGCTGGTTTCCCAGGACACACTATATATCCCAATTGGATGATCAAGTTAGCTACTAAGGTGGGGACCCATAAAAGGAAGGGCCGCCAAGTAATGGTAGACTATATTCTCATAGATATGCCTACTGGCTACAATATAATAGTAAGAAGGCCACCCTTAAACTCTCTAAGAGCAACACTATCCACTTACAACATAGAGTAACAATATAGTAGACAATGACTTTCTACATAGGATTGTGGGAAGCTAGAGGAGTGCAACAGAGTGTTACTGAGCCACCTTAAATGCTAAAGTCCCTAACATATAATATGAAGTGGTGAAGGCCTTACAAAAGACTAAGAGACAAATAATGCAGTAGCCACTGGTACGCATGGTTTTAATCTCTAAACTCAAGAACAAAGATGGAAGAATTCTAGGAGAGAGCCAAAGGGTCAATTACAAGAGGTACCTCTAGGTGAAGACCAATCCAGAATTGTAGAGATTGGAGCATACAAGAAACCAAACTCTAAGAAGTACTCATATTCTTATTGAGGTGGTATACACGTATGTTTGCTTAAACAACATAGGAGATCTCAAGAATAGATTCAAAGATCATGGTTGACAAATAAGTCATAAATCCTCTATTAAATCATGTGATATAGAGAGAAGAGACACTTTACCTATTACAGGAACAAAGTAGTGTTAGAATAAGTGCTGAAGGATGCTAGATTACCAAGAAATGTTGTTATGTTGATTGGTTAAACGTGGTAATGGTAAAGGAATCTAGTGGTTCATGGAGAATGTATATAAATTATACATACCTTAACAACGCTTGTATTCAAGATTGTTTTTCCACATCAAAAGATTGACCAATTTGTGGATTCAATAAGTGGTCTTGGTCACTTGATGTTCATAGATGCTTACTCGTGTTTTCATCAAATACCAATGTGGAAGTAAGATCAAAAGCATACAAGCTACATCACATATCAAGGGATGTGTTGTTATAAGCCAATGCCATTTGGGCTCAAGAATGCTAGTGTTACATATCATAGGTTAGTCAACAAGCTCTTTCAAGAGCACGTTGGTAAGAATATGGAGGTATATAGTGATAATATAATAGTTAATTTTAAGACCCTAGATCAGCACCTTCAAGATTTGAAGGACACCCTTTACATTGTGAAAAGGTATTGTATGAAGTTGAATGCAAAAAAGTGCACACTTAGGGTATTAGTTAGAAGTTTTGTTGATTCATAATTACTAAGAGATGGATTGTAGCAAATTTGAAAAAAGTGAAGGTCTTATTGGACATGCAAAGCCCCAGGACTGTGAAAGTAGTTCAAAAACTAATTGGGTGTAACCCCAGGAAGTTTTATTTATAATTTAGTACAAACTTATCGCCTGTCTCTTCAAGTGTCTATAGTCAATTAAAGATTTTAGATGGACTAAAGTAGCACAGGAGACCTTCAAGCAGCTCAAAAAATATTTATCTAATATACCATCATTATCTAGCCCTACCCTTGTGCAGAATCTGATAGTATACTTATTATCATCACAGGTGGCTATTAGCGCAATTTTAATGGGGAAAGAGAATAAGAAGCTGATTGTTGTCCACTTTATTAGTTATGTCTTGATAGGATCAAAACTCAACTATTCCAACATTGAGAAGTTGGTCACAACCTTAATCACAATAGCTAGATAGTTGAGGCCTTACTTTGAGGCACACCCCATTAAAATCCTGATAGATTAGTCATTAAAGAAGATGTGGAAGTATGATTGTTCAGAAAAAATGTTATTCTAGACAGTAGAGTTATCTAGGTTTGACATAGAATAAAAACCTATAACAATAGCAAAGACACCATCCCTATCTAATTTCTTGGCTGAGTATAGATTTAAGGATAAAAACCTGGGAACTAGAGGCACTTGTTGAGGTTCTATGTAGATGGATCTTTAACATAGAATAGATGGGTGCAGGCATAATTATGATCTTTTCAAAAGCGAAGAAATTTGAGTATGCCTTAAGATTTGCATTCCTAGCTACCAATAATAAATCAGGGCATGAAGAAATCATAGTAGGTTTAAAGATATGCAAGACCATGGTGGCAAGTTGGCAAGTTCAGTACAAATTGATTATTCAAGTTTAGTTTTCTAGGAGATTATGATACATCAAAGCATAGACTAATAGGAGGTCTATGTGAGAGATATGGAGAGCTTCTAAATGGTACCTCTCATGGATTATCTGGGGATAGGAAAATTACCTAGTGATCTAAAAGAAGCAATAAAGCTCAAGAGAAAGGCAACATGGTCTTGCCTATCTCAAAAGAGCTCTCCAAGAGAGGATATACAAGACCCCTATTAAAGTGTGACTAATGAAAATGCATATTACATCCTCTCAAAGGTTCATGAAGGAAATTGTGGAACACATATAGAAGGCAGCATTCTAGCAGGTAGGGTGTTGAGAGCAAGATTCTATTACCCTATTATGCTTTGGGATACATTAGCATGTGTTGGAAACTATGATGATCCTAATCCCCCATCCCCCAATTACATGCACCCACCACTAATCTATTTACAATTATGGAACCTATACCCTTTGCTAAGGGGAGGGAAGGCCATCCTTGAACCATTCTTATAAGCTTCTAGATAGTAGAAGTTCTTATTTGTGGTAGTGGACTACTTTACAAAGTAAGTGGAAGTTCGCTAGATGCATAATCACAAAGTAGAAGCAATAGAATTTCTACGGAAAGACATGATCGCAAGGCATAGCCTTCATAGGTCAATGACAGTTGACAGTGGAAGGCGATTCATTAATAAGAAAATAAAGGAATATTATAAAGGGCTAGGAATCACCATTCACAACACTTTAGCTAAGGGAGCTCATGCAGCCCGTGTGGGTGAGCTACCAGGCATCCATTGGTCCTTAAGGACAACTATTGAAACTTCCCCTAGTCACACACCCTTCATGCTAATATATAGTGCAAAAGCCCTATCACTGATGCAACCAGTTTGAGGATATATGGGTATGAGACATCACATAATGAAAGGGCGCATATTGAAGCACTGGAGTTATTGTCAAAAATGAGGGACCAAGTTGCATTGAAGACAAAGCTTTATAAAGCACGAATCACCCAAGCCTACAATAGAAGGGTGACTAATAAACCACTAAAGCCTGGTAATTTAGCCCCAAAAAGTATGGAAACAGTTGGAATGTGGCCAGTTAAGCTAGAACCAAATTGGGAAGGACCTTACTATGTCCAGAAAGAAGTCCACCTAGGCACCTATCTAGAGGGTAAAGAGGTACCACTTGGCAGATTGATAATCTCATATGTTGTTACACATAAGTCATTTATTGTAAGCTGCCATAATTCATATTTAGACACTTCTTCAATATTATCTAGAGCTCTATGGCCTAATTGAGAACCTTGTATCTCGCTCAAACTAATACTTTAATTCCAGTAATTCTAATAAAACAACTTTTACATTCCTTTAAATCTTATTTTGTATTGTGAATTATTTAAGTATAGTGTGAACAATGTGGTTAAAAAATTTTTAAGATAGATTAAAAATTTAATAAAGAGATTGCTCATAATTTCATTAGGTCAGATCAAGACTTATGGGGAATAAAATTCCAAAGGCTATGTCAAAATTTTCAACTAAGGAAATAAAAATAGAAATTCCCCAAAGTTGGATCAAGTCTTGATAGAAATAAGAAGGCTGCTACAAAACACATAACACTTTTAATTCATAAACTTATTAAATGAACAAAATAATAAAACAACCTTTAATTCCAAAAAATTATGAGAATGATAATTCTTACCTTCTTCTCTTGGACGTTTGGGCACTAGCATCAGCCTTTGCAAATGGTTAGGAAATTGGTTGGCCAAAGTCTTTGTTATATCCTCTTTCTAGAAGCAAATGATTATTTTTTCTCCTCTAAGTCCTTTTTAAAACTCTCATTCTTAGCTTGAGCGTTCCTTAAATATTCTTGAGATTCTTAAAGTTGGCTTCTTAAAAGGGCATTCTCAGCCCTAACAAATACTAAATCATAATGAGGAGCAAGAGGATAAGCCTGCCTTCTCCTACCAATAATCTAGCTAATGAACCTTTAAAAGTCACAATCCTTTGTTTAGGAGGCTCTCCTTGGACACAATTGTAAGAACCTTTAAAGGGGCGACCTCTTTTCTTCTTACGAATGAAATAGGAGGAAGGAATAACAATAAGAGTAGTAGTGTTATCATTTAGCCTCTTACTGGAAGTTGCCCTAAAGCAATTGGAAGAGTCATTCGAAGAAGAAGAAGGGACTTTAACATTGGGGTTGATGAAGGAACACTTGGGAGAATCATTAATGATGTTCAAAACAACATCTGCGGCAAGTCTCTTACCATTAGTAAGACTACGAATGTCACCCTTCACACCTTCATAGCCTACTACAGCAACTAGAGGAAAGGTTTAATAGCGTTGACAATCATAATTACAATCTCCTTTATTTCTGGATTAGGATTACCCTCAGTTAATGGGGGTGGAGTCTAAGTTTTGTTAGCTAATAATTTCCCTTTAGGACTAGGTGAACCCTTTCTTATGCTCCTGTGAGCCTACTTTCAGTTGTACTCGCCTCTTCAATATCAAGAAGGCACTCTATTACTAGTTCACGCTCACTGAGTTGGTGCAAGTGATGCTAAGTTGAAAGATTCTGGGACTTGGTGGCACCTTTCTATGGGAGATGAAATAGAGGAAATGATCAATGCTCCCTGATGCTTGATTAGCATTCCTTTTTCGTCCCTATAACTCAGCCTCTTTCTTAGGGAATACATCACGTCGAATTTGCATGGTGAAATATGTCAGGCTGCAATGGTATAGCGTTGCTCTATGGTGAAATGTGATATGGTGCAATGGTGCTTTGATTTTATAGAGTTGCCAGCATATATTTAAAGGAAATGCACAAGCTTATAGTTCTGTAGAAAATACCGAATGTCTTCTCTTAATCAAATCCTTTAAGTTGAAGGGATAACTTGAGGGACATATGATTTAGTTTTAAAGAAGAAGAGGGTGTTTTTTCCCTATAAGATTATAATTCTCAAGATTCCTACATGCACAAATAACCCCTCATCTACAAACCATAAGAATGGATTCGAGGGTGAAGTATGATCTAATGGATAGTGGAAATCCAACATTTGATCGCTCACATCAATAGATGCCTCTACTAGAAATGAATGTATTAAATTTATATTTTTAGTTTCCACATAATAAGCGTTCTTATGAATTAATATTATTTTGTGAGACATCTATCAAGAAGAATGTTTTTGGTGACCACTTATTAGCTATTCATCTTAGAAGAATTGAAATGCACAAGAAAGCAACAAATTTAAATAGTCACCTTCCTATGAACATATTTTAAATTTTTTGTAGAAGAATTAAAGCATAAACCACATAATCATGGTGGGGTAGAATAAGAACATGATGGACAAGACAAGAATTGAAGATATTGATAAATTTGAGACTATTCTCTTTAGTTTACTGCCCTTGTGACATACTCTGATCCGAGTAGAGTGACAAAGCAATGGTTCTTAGCTTCCTTTCCTCCCAAGCACATTAGGGAAGATGGGGCTAGTTCTTTTTACGATAAGTATACTTTTATCAAGATTTTTGAGTGAAGAATTTTGTAGATTTTCTGAGTGTTGAAAAATGTTTTGTATGAGGGAAAAGTAAGATAGAATTTTGCTACTATAACATTCTAGAGAGAGTGGAGCAAAGTTGAGAGGAGAAAAGAGTACACTTTTGTTACGTGGTGTAGCATAGAGAGAATAGTGCCGATTTTCCTCTAGATAGAATATGGTAATGACTAAAAGGGAGATACCTTTTTATAGAGAAAAAATGCACTTGGCTAAGAAAAGTGCTCATTAACAAAAGGATCAAATCAAATAAAAAATCCAATGAAATAAAATCAACTAAAATTATTTTCATCAATCAACATTAATTTTGTCCTAATTTGGAGGTCATTTAGGTAGTTGATTGAACATTCCAAACAAAACATGTGTCAATTCATGTAGTGTAGGCTAAGGAAGTTCTAGTGGTATATTTATATGTTCAGCGGCAACTATTTGGGCTAGGACCCCACCCAATGCCATTCAAGCCATACCTTTTGATCCGATGTACAATCGATACAATTCTTCTTTTTTTTTTTGTTGACACATTTGTTGATTTATTTCTAACAAATCCAAGTTTCATAGAATTTACATAAGGGTAGAAAGAGTTATAGTCCAAATACTGAAGAGTTGCCAGTTTCTACGAACGTCTTGCTAACTGACTTATAACTTTTCCATTGCTTATCAGAATTAAGCTTATGCTATATCATTTGAAAGCTCTTTCTATAAGGAACCTATTTATACAGATTCAATTATGCTATGGATATAGTCTTAGACTAAAATGAGGGTGATAATCATGGAAAGGCACCATCGGCATGATTATAGGCCCAGCAGCAACCGCTAGGGCAACAACAATTGCTGTTGGGCCTCGGTGGCATTTAGAATCATGCCACTACCTTGAAATTTGGGTCATGCCTATATTTAGCATTTAGTAATTAAATGGATTGCTTCAAAGTAGATTAATGTGACGCAATGTGTAACTATAATAGTCCTGCTCGTACTATGCCATGATCTAGGTCACAAGTGCAGGCCCCTATGCTTCCAAATTGTAACAAATTCATTTTTTTGCCTTTCGAATACTTATATTTGGGTTTTCTACTGCTTTTTGAAACTTTTTAGGAATATGTTCCATGAAGAAAATGTGTTTTCTTTTTGTGTAAGGGATAGTGGCTTAGAATTTAAGTCTAATGTTGCTCCACCCTTAATAGGTTAGGTAATTGTCATCACCATGCAACAATGCACTAAACTTGTAAGGATGCATTAGTCTAGAATCCCAAGGGCCCCAGTTTGCTACTACATCTACCTCTGCTTTTGCTAAGACCATTAGGGCGAGGACCAAGCTATGCAAATGTCATGCAAAATATATATTTAAATGCAAGAGTGAATTTAAGAGCGCTTTTAAAGATAAGTCCTTCTCCCAGGAGCACCAGTCCTATTTGAGGAAAAACGAATGTTTAGGGAAAGACCATTTCAAAAAGGTTCGATTTCCATCCTGAAGGAAAGGATAAAATATTTTGAGGTTTAACAATCTTTACCGCTTTAAAATTTAAGGCGTGACGATCTTTACCGATTTAAAAACCTTGAGTTTCAGTAGTGACCATTGATTTAAAAGTCTAAATCCTATAGTATCCACAGGTTTAAAAACCTAATATTCAATGGTTCCCACCTATTAAAAAACTTGATGTTTAATGGTTGCCATCGGTTCAAAAATTTTAGTTTTGACAATCTCCATTAATTTAACAACCTTAAGTTTAACAATCTCCACCAGTTTAACAACCTTGACTTTTAATGGTCCCCACTGTTTTAGCAACCTTGAGTTTTAATGGCTTCTGATTTAATAACCTTGAGTTTTAAGGGTCTCCACTGAGTTAAAAACCTTAAGTTTTAACAGTCTCAACTGGCTTAACAACTTTGAGTTTGAACAATCTTTACCAGTTTGAAAACCTTGAGTTTTAACAGCCTCCACCGGTTTAACAACCATGAGTTTTAATAGTCTTCACTGGTTTAAAAACCTTAAGTTTTAACAATCTTTGCCAATTTAATAGACATGAATCTTAACGATCTCTATTGGTTTGAAAACATTGAGTTTTAATGGTCTTAACCGGTTTAAGAATTTAAGTTTTAACGGTCTCCACCATTCTCGTAACCTTAAGCTCAACAGTCTTGAGTAGTTTAATAACTTTAAGTTTTAACGGTCTCCATTGGTTTAAAAACCTTAATTTTAATGGTGTCCACCAATTTAGAAACCTCGAGTTTAACGATCTCCAGATCTCCACTAATTTATCAAACATAAGTTTTAATAGTCTCCACTGATTTAAAAGCCTTAAGTTTTAATAGTCTCCATGGGCTTAAGAATTTGAGTTTTAATAATCTCCACTGGTCTCACAGCCTTGAGTTCTAATATATCTCCACATGCGTAACAACCTTTATGTTTTAATAGTCTCCAATTGTTTGAAAACCTTGAGTTTGAATCGTCTTCTTCGGTTTAATGGCCTTCAGTTTTAACGATCTCCACTGGTTAAAAACTGTTGAGTTCTAATGGTCTCCATTGATTTAAAAATTTATGGTTTATGATCCTTAGGTTTAACAACTTAGGATTCAATGGTCCCCAGCGGTTTAAGAACTGAGTCTAAATGGGCTCCACCAATTTAAAAACTTGAGGCTTAATAGTCCCTTACTGGTTTAGGAATTTGAGTTTTAATGATCTCAACTGATTAAACATTTGAGTTTTAGTCTCCACCAATTTAAAATTTGAATTTTAATGGTCTCCACTGGTTAAAAAGTTTGAGTTTTAATGGTCTTAGTTGCTACAAAATTGTCATTTAACAATGCCTATTGGTTTAAGAATTCAAGTCTTAACAGTCTCCACTAGTTTAAGAACTTGAGTTTTAATGATCTCTACTGCTTTAAGAATTTGGGTTTTAACTGGCTCCATCGGTCTGAAAATATGATGAAAAGATTTGTCTAAAAAAATTTGATAGTGTGGGAAGAAATTAACAATGTGCGTACCGTTATGTTTTATGGCTGTAGAGTGCACTCGTAGCCCCCATTACATTGGGAGATGTGCTTCACATATCGATTATGTAAGCCGTAACATGCCATAATAAACATGCAAATCCAAGTATGTCAAGATATAGGCATGCCTTAAGTCTTGTGATGTTGTATGTGAATCCCAATGCATACAGATCTTAGCATGTCCAGACATAAAACCTACAAATCATGAATTTTGAGGTTGCTTTCGAGTCCTTGCACAACAGTATAGAAGCTTATACATAGATACTAGTTTTGTGAGATATAAATGTGTTGCATTTCCTAATTTATTATGGTTACTTTGTAACTTTTCATTTCTTATTCACTAAATGAATTGCCAAGGTTGTGCTAAGCTCCAAGCCACAAACACCATCAAGAAGTTCAAGCAAATTTGAATTTTTATGGAAAGAACTATATGGTTTATAAATCTTTTTAAATTTTGAGAGGTGTAAAGATTAGGATCTTCCTCCCCCCCCCAACTTCATAGATGAAAATTTAAATTTTCATACAGTAGGATTCGGGGAGTGCTTACTCTTACATCACATTACTGCAAAGAAGAATAGGTGTGAAACCCGACGTGTGTAGGTGTTCGAGAATGACGATGACTTTTTTTAGTAAGAAGACTCTTCGAGATATCTCTATGTGGTTGTAGATGCGGTTGCATAAGCAAGACCTTATCTTGGATAGGGAAAGTAAGAGAAGTTCTACTTGTTTTATCCTTCCCAAGCACAAGGCAATGTGTTTTCAAATTAGTACGCTTATCCTTCCTTGATCTTGGGTGGTTATGGAAAGATTTTTGAGGGATGCTCATTCTATCCTTTTTTCTTCATTGTCTCTTTACTCACCTTTTGTTTTTCTTTTAAAGTTGTGCCTAACGAGTTGAGATAATCTAGCCTATGAAGTTTATTTTTAAAGTGGTTTGCTTACAAGCATTGGCTAAATGCATGAAATTGTTCTTGTAATAAAGCACTCGTAGGGAAACGAGGTACAAAATACTCTGTTGAGAGTCAAGGCTTACCTTATGATCTATAATTATTATGGAGTAGGATAGATACATGTATTCAACTGTCAATCTCTCCTTGGGATGTAGACATTAGTGAACGCATGAGTTTTCAAGTCCTAGGCACAAATCATAGTCTGTCTGTTGTCCCTCCAAGCAAAGTAAGCCATTATCTAATTTTAGGGGAATAAAACGAAAGTAACTATTATCTAATGCCCAAATGTTAACTGCAAAGATGTGGGGTATGATAGTGCTATTATAGAAGTAAGTGAAAATGCCTCTGTATGCCAAGGTAAGATGGAAGGGGCACTTAATAAATCTTTTTTTTCCATGATGACCTTGAGACAATGGGCCACAACATCCATTAGCTTTTTTAACTTAAAGGGTTTTGAGATCACTGCAAATAATGCCAAATTGACATGTTTGTGCACAAAAAGTCTTTAAAGAAAGTACGAAATGATGAGACGCATTGCATGCACTGAAGGGTCTGATTTTATAAGGATTTGACGTAGGCTCTTAGTCCTCTTTGCCATTCTAGAAGTTACTTTGTTGGGTGATCCTGCTTATGTAACCCTTTAGTTATTTTCATGACTATGGGAGAGTAGAGCCTTCATGGTAGGTAGCCCCTTGTTTTATGAAAAATCACCTCTTGGTAGGCGGTCATGAATTCTTCTTGTCTTTTAAGTAATGCCCTTTTTTTGGGTGTCATTCATAAGGTGGATTGTTCATTGCCAACTGGCTAGATTATGCTAGTGTATGGTTGCTAAGGCTTCTTTTTTTTTTTTCTGTAGAAATGTTTCATGTCTTAGGAGATTACCCTTTACCGAATGACCTTGCTATTTGATGTTATTTTCTCCTTAAGTCTCTTGTTGAGGTGTTGTTAAATGAGAAGAGGAGATACCACTTATTTCTCCTTATGAGGGCTTAGGTTTAGACTAATATGTAGACCATATATGTAAGTGCATGCAATAGAGTGAAATGTTGCATTAGGATACAAGACAGTATGCCCTCAGTTGAAGAGCTCAAGAATTTAGTATGTCTTGATGAAGACCTCAAATATGCAATATGTCTGGAGATGAAAATTTCAAAAACAAGAGTTTTGTCTCAGGATGAGAAATCATGAAGTTGCAAGTCATATTGGGATGAAAATCCCAAAAAGGGTCATGTATCCTATAGTGGAAATCCTAGAAGTAAGGTATGCTCTAGAAATGAGACACACAAGTGCATATATGTGCATACCAATATGCCAATAGGCTATCGTATATGCCTGTAGGCACTTGGTGGACTATATACATGAATGTAGATGAGTATGTGGTGCTAGTGGATGAATTCTAAGCGTGTGCATGTATACATAATGAATGTTGTTGAGACTAATAATGCATTTGAATATGTTGACACATGATGGATGCATGAACTAAATTGATGCATGAATGGATGGACATGGATGTACGTATTCATGTTAGGCGTGACACAATAGGACAGTGATAATGTGTAAGACTCGGACACTGTTAAGTAGTTAAGGCATGTTATGTGTCGTTAACAGCCATAGCTAGGTGGGAAAGCCAGCTCTAGGGATCATAGAATAGTGGAGGCTGCCGTTTGGCTTACCCTCGATGTAAGAGGAGGAGGGCTAAACTTAGAGATGAGCTTGGTTAGGCAAGTGAGGTGTAACGCTGGATTTGCATGGAGGATTAGAGTGGTTAGGCAAGGTGCTTGAGCGATGGTGATGATGATGAATATGGTGAGGTCAACTGAGGCTATGAGAGGGGGATACAAAGACTAAGTCTGAACTAGCCCAAATAGAATAGCAAGGAAGATTAGTCAAGTTTGGGCTACATAAAGGTCAACGAAGATGAGTGATCCACATTAGGAAAATTTTTTCCTTTTCCTTTTGGACAAGGAAGCTCATTTGCATGGGTAGTTTACTTGTTCATGTATGCATTGATCTCACAAATATGCATGCAACTTGTTTCTGGAGACTCAAATTCTAAGTCTAAGATGATGTTCAAAGTTAGGGGTGGCTGGTATATGGTTTGTTGTGGAGGTAAGAGAGGCTACAAAGGTGCAGTGAAGGAATTAGAAGGTGTTCTATAGGATTAATGGTTGTTTGTGATGGCGAAAGGATATGAATGTGAGGCAAAGGGTTGATGGAAGGTGATGGTGGGGAGATAATGTTCAGGTCCTAAAAAGAAGCAAGCAAATTAATACTTCATAAAATCCCAAAAAGCCAGCCTAGATTTTGCTTTACTTGTTCCCTTTAGTTAGCGGTAAGAAAGAATATTTCGCTTACATAGATACTTTAGATTTTCATCATTGGGAATGTTAATTAAGCTTTATGTGAGATAAATTTAATGCCCAAACCAAAGGAAGGATACCTATGTATCTTGATGGGAACAAGGCCAATGGTACTTCTTAAAAAGGTACATGACTTGAAGAACTTTTCTTGTAGGATTGATGTAGGTAATCAAATAAAAGGAACTTAGCATAAAGGGTAAATTATCCCATATATAAATCCATGTGTCTATAAAGAAAGGGATGTCAAATTGTTATGGATTTGAATTAAAACTAATCTTTATTTCCTTTTTTTGGGCCTCTGGCTACCTGAGGAGAAAGATATTTTTACCCCTATTGAGGTATCTTGTGTAGTGTGCATTAACTAATTTGGTTATAACTTAAGCCTTTTTGTGATATGTATGCACCACTAGCACATGTACATTGAACACTAGTACATGTTGTCCTTCTCACTCGTTGGCTTTTTTTATTTGCTATTCATGATGACCTTCGTAAAGATCTTACTGTTTTAATGAATTTTGGCATTGAATGTTTTTTAGGCAATGTCACTAGCTCTTAGTAATAACTTCGCCATTTGAATGATTGAGAAAATGAAAGTTTTTTTTTGACAATATTTTTTTTTTTGAGAAGATTAGTTTTTGAATTGTTATTGTAATCTTTCTAATTTTTGAAGTTAATGATGACTTTCAATACATGGATACAAGAATTTAAATCTTCTTTATATTGTACCTGTTTAGTTTGCATGAGATTATAGCATAAGAGTCTTGTACTTATTTCCAACTATAGGTGTAAGGCAAGTTATAACATGACCTTTGGCCATTTCTATTTTATGAATCTTTTTTTGACTTCAGTTTTCTATGTCTTTCTTATGAAAAAAATGACTCTATTGGATTGATGGAGTCACAACTTAAGTCTCGTGTGTAAACATTGGTACTTTGAGCCCTTTTCCCTCTTGACTGCGAATCATCGATTTTAACATCAAGCACAATACATTTCATTTCCCAACCCTAGCTTTAGGTTTGATCTCAAAAAAGTTTAAGTTTAAGAGTGCAAATAGACCTATGCATGTTAAAGGGAAGATTGTTGATTGTGAAATGAGGCCTCTCATCCTAGGCCAAGTCCTTGCACTCACATATTCTTATTTCTACTTTCCTAGCATTTAGATTCTCGATAATTTCATTTTCTTTCTTTTTGCTTTTGCAATATTTTGTTTTGCAATCTAGATCCACCATAGGACAAAAATATTCATAAGACAAAAAAGGGATAAAGGATGTATGCATATATTGATGGAAAAGATAAAGGACTTCATTGACATGAAGAAGGGATATAAGACTTGGACTAAAAAGAAAATTGGGATAAGGTTGGGTGACACTTTGACTTGAACATAGAATTATCCTTGAAAATCTAAGCCTATACTGATGTTATTGATGAGACCTCTACCTTATGGTAAGCAGCTAGGATTAATGCCACTCTATTTTTATCTTTAATATGCAGGTAAGCTCGTTAGAATTAGCATAGAGCTCTTGAGATATATGGTTGAAAATCATGCATTTTCAACCATATCTTGAACAACGTATTTTAACCTTAGATAACTATTAGGAGAGTGGCCTTTGCATTAGTGACAAATACAACAGGCATTCCTATCCTGTTTCTCATATCTTCTATTCAATGTTGGGTTGGTGTAGCCTTGATGGGCTTGTCGAGGCTTCTTTAGGTTACTACTCTAAAATCCTATTAGAACTCCATGCCTAAGGATATATAGACCCTATTGAGAGTTCTCTTACCTATTGGTATGTAGGCTTTTTCTTCCTTGATTTCATCCTCATGATCATAAGTTTTTGTCTGAGGCATTATGTCTTTTTTATTAGTATTGATGTGGAGACCAACAATCACCTAGACCATCTTCCTGCTATCATTTACCATGCCATCAATGATTACATTCTTTGACCTTGATCATGAATGGTGATTTGGAAGCAAATGTGAAGGTAAGGTTAGCAAAGACATACTGGGCTAGCTGAAGGTTGCCAACTCAAGATGGGAAATTATCCTAGGTTAATCTAGAGAAGGGCATGAAATGGATAATATGGATCCTGCGTAAATAGGGTGGTATAGAAGACCTAGGTTAGAGATCTTAAGCAAGTGTAAGGTCTTAGGTTTGAAGTGAGAGAGGTATGGATGAGGTAAAGACTCAGGGCTGAGGACCATGGTGAGATTAAGAAAACTAGGCTAAGATTAAAAGGCAAGGGTGGGAACAGGACAACTGACATTGATTTGGTCCTAAAGTGAGAACTAGGTAAACTATGTGCTTCAATTACAGCCCAAAGGTGAAGCATAGAATCCCATGTCAAGATGTAAGCATAACGGTATGAAGCCTAGGTTGAGAATGGAAGGAAGCTTGTAGAGTCCTTACTTAAGGTTAGGAGTAAAGGTGGTCCAAGCTTTGGATATGATGAGTCTAACTCTAGGTTGGGAGATAAACATGATAGGCTAATCTTATATTGGACTATATATGATGGCACTGACCTTATCTGGGCTAAGGGATAAGAATGATGATGTGTCCTAAAGGGTTGGGTCTCATATAAAAGGGATTCTCCTAGGTGAACAAATAAGCAAACAGTTTAATAGATTATCCTAGGTTGGCCTACAATGTGTGTAAAGTGGACTCATGTAAGTTAGGTCAAGATATGAACAAGAATACTCAATCTAAGCAAACTCAAGACTTAAAGTGTTAAGAGGATGTATTATGGGCTAATGTAAGCAAGGCACCTTATATGTTCAAATAAGCTAGTATGAACGAATGAAAATGCTAG
Organism: Carnegiea gigantea; assembly: GCA_029747015.1. Classification (NCBI taxonomy): domain Eukaryota; kingdom Viridiplantae; phylum Streptophyta; class Magnoliopsida; order Caryophyllales; family Cactaceae; genus Carnegiea; species Carnegiea gigantea. Next base: position 111,015 of record JAKOGI010000948.1, read on the forward strand.
GGCTAGAGTATAATGAACCATGAAAGATGAATTCAAGATGAGGAAGCCTATGCACTTTCCAAATGCATGATGATGATAGACTAAGGTATGATATGTATGCAATCCTAAATGGGCTATAATGATGGGGTAACTTACATAGACTATGATGATGGACTATCTTATGACAATATAAATGCATACACTATGCTAAATGGAATATGAGTAAGTCTATACATAAAGACTCTATAAATGCATGAATGATGACTCTAAACATATGTGCAAGACGAAAACAAACCTCTAACTCAAACCCCAAGAAAAACGATATAAAAAAACTCAATGTCTTAAGGAACACCCAAAAAAGACCAATTAGCAACATGTTGGGTAGCACTACTAGGCTATAGCAGCATTCCCTCATTACCATTGGGCTAGTATTCTAACCCAGTCGACATAAAACTAGCTACCTCCGGGTTTTACCCATAGGTAGTTAATGGGAGTACCCTATATTGTTTGGCATGGCTTGAGTTTTTGGCCAAAAGATGCACTTAACATGGGCTCAATTTTTTAAAAATGATTCATGATTCATAAACAAGCACATAAAATGCACAATAAAAGCTCTTAGCATTTATATAAAGCAAACATTCGTGTAAGATTAGTCCTAAATCTATGTCCAAAGGGAGCGCAATAGAGTTGATGCTCATAATGTCAAGGTGGAACAGACTTGACTGTTTTTATCTTCGAAGTGGTGTGTTTTGAAAAGCCACATGGTGCTTTTCTGTAAAGGTGATATCGTACCAAATATGAATGGCTAATCCTTCACTAGGGGCACTTGATAAACTTTGATATACTACTGAACTTGAGCACATTAAGCGAAGAAGTGTACTGATATAAAGTTTGAATGGGACAATAAAAATTTCAATTGCATTCTTTTCTTTCAAGTCTTACTCTTTAATCTACGTGTCTACAGTGGACTCACCATTGAAAGCGCCCAAGACCAATGCCACTGGCCCATAGGGGATGAAAATGAGAAATGGGTTGGGGCTCCTCAAGGCTCAATTGACCTTCCTCTTTCCTCCCAATGGCCCACCCTTTTAGCGGGGATTCGTCATGTGATCTTTTTCACAACGGTGTTCCATGGTGAAATGTCATAAGGTGGAATAGTGTTTTAGTTTATGGAGTAGCCAACACAGCTTTAAAGGAAATAACCTATAATTTTATGAAAAATACCCAATTTCTTCTCTTAATCAAATACTTTAAACACGAAGGACCATCAAGGTAGATAGAATTTGACTTCTAAGAAAAAGAAGGGTTTTTTCTATGGGATTATAATTCCTAAGGTTCCTCAATATGGAATAAATAAGTTATTCCATGGCTATAAACCATCGGAATGGATTTGGGGGGGAGGTATGACGACATGGATGGTAGAAAGCCACCATTATATTACCCACTTTAATAGTGGCCTCTACTAGAAATTAATTTGTTAAAACTTGTAGTTTTTGGTTCCATGAAATGGGTATTGTTTTATGGATTAATCTTATTACATGCATGTATTAAGAAGAATATTTTTGGTTACCACTGATTATGCAATTCATCTGAAGAATTGAAACGTGCAGGAAAACAATAAACATAGGTGATCACTTTAGTGCGAACATATTTTTATTTTACATACAAAGATAAAAGCATAGAGAAGATAATTATGTCAGGTTAAACCAGAATATGCTAAAGAAGACAAAAATTGAAGAAGACGATAAACAAGGTTAGTTTCTTCAGTTTGTGTAACTCAAGACCCACCTCAATTCTACTTGAGCTGTAAAGCAACAGCTCTTAGCTTCTTTTGCCGCCAAGTGTGTTAGGGTAGAATGGGGCTAGCCCATTTCAAAATAAGTATCCTTTCATCAAGAGCCTTGAGTGAAGGATTTGGTAGAGTTTTGTTACCACCTAGCAGTGAAAAAGGTTTTTATGATGAAAAAGTGAGGTAGAATTTTACTAGTGTGATGTCACAAAGGGAATGGAGTAGGGTTGACGGGTGACAAGAGTATAGTTTTACTAAGTGGTATGGTGTCGAGCCAATAATATAAAGTTCCCTCTCGATATAATATAACGATGAATGAGAGGGAGAAGCATTGTTGATATAGGAAAGAAATGCACTTAGCTAAGAAAAGAGGTCACTAAGAAAAGGATTAAATCAAATAAAAATCAAATAAACAAATTCAATTAAAATTATTTTCACTAATCAAAAATTGTTTTCATCAATCAAAATTAATTTTGTCTTGACTTAGAGGTGCTCTAGGCAGTTCATTGAGCATTCCATGCAAATTATGTGTCAATTCTTGCAGTGCCAAGGAATGCCTAATGGTAGGCATATAGGTCTAGCAGCAGTTGCTCAACTGGTCAGCGCAGTAGAGTTGGCTTGTTTGGGTCATAACTTTCTCATGCGATATCCAAGCAATATGATTCTCTTTTTTTGTTTTACAAAGCTCGTTAGTTCCAGTTTCTAATGGATTAAGTTTCATGAATTGTGCGTAAGTGTGAAAAGAGGTCTAGTTCAAAAAGCAAAGAGGTACTAGTTAATGTGCACATCTCGTAATCTGACTCATAATTTTTCCATTGTATATCGGAATTGATCTTATCATATATCGTTGCAAAGTTCTTTTAAGGTGGACTCAATTCATATAGATTCAAGTATACTTTACACCTAGTCTAGGGCTAAAGATAAGGTACAAATCACGAGAAGGCACTATCAGCATGATTGTGGACCTATTGACGGCCATTAGGCCTTCAAAACTTGCCTTTGGGCCTTGGAGGCATTTAGGATCATGCTACCACCTTGAACTTTGCCTCAGACCCATGTTTTGACATTCAATAATTCCATGGATTACTTTAAAGTAGGTTAATGTGAGGCAATTGGCCACCCCACTAGTTATGTTGTTACTATACCTTGCTTTAGGTCACAGGTTCAAGCACCCATGCCTGTACGTTGCTCTAAAATGGGGATTTTTGCCTTTTCAAACCTATATTTGGGTTTCTAGTCCTTTTTAGAACATTTTAGAAAATTTTGCCATAAGAAAATATTTTTCATACATGGACTAGTTGCTATGAATTAAGGCTCAGCATCGCTTCACTGTTAGTGGATTAGGTAGTTGTCATCATCAGGCGACAATGCATTGAACATGCAAGATGCAATCAGTTTAGAATCCGATGAGCACCAATTTGGTGCTTACAAAAAAACTCTCCTTCTTTATTGGTGATAGGGAGGTTCTCGGTCACCGTTATACTTTGGTGGGGCTATGCCTCCTTTTCCTTATCCTTCATCAGTTTTACAGGACAATCCTTAAGAGTTGGAGGAGCTTCAGTCCTGAAACGCTCAAACTTATTCTTTTCAATTTTCTCACCTTCAACGTCCTCTTTGAGGAACTTCAGGTGATTAGCACAAACTTACATTGAGAAGTAAAAAAAGAGGTAAAAAAGAAATAAAGGTCCAATGCGTAAAAAGCCACATGAATATAAAGAGATTACCTAAGATTTACGAGTGTCTCAGAAGGTTGATAACCTTCTCTTCTTTAGGATTAGCAACATGTGGCCCCCAGGTGGCCATTTTCTCTTTAATATCCTCCAGATCAAGAGGAAGTTTCTTCTTGGCATTTCCTAAATCGGTCACATATTCAGGAGCTATCTTCTGTGGTAGGAGGAAATTTCACTTGTTATGAAGATCCTTAACATACACCCAAGCCACATGCAAACCTTTGATACCATAGGGCTTGTCAGAGAGGATGCTCTTATTGCACATGGCCTGAAGGATATAACCATTGGGACAACATAGGAGCCAATGAAGTTGAATAATTAATGTAGATGAGGTTTTCTCTCACGAATCAGATAGAAATGCTCATAGGGTACAATATTGGCAATGTCATTAATAGTAAGTTAATAAAGAAAACCCCTATAGAGTCCAATAACCAATTACTAAAGGGATGAAAATGCCGTCTCAATCCAAACTTGAAATACTCCCTAAAAATAGAATAAAACTGTATAGGGGATTCTAACACGAAGTTGTTGGGTTTGGCTAAGCGAGCATTAAAGTGATGGATGTCTATGTTAAAACTCTTCATAGCATCCTCTTTGCTCGTGAAGATTTTGCCCTAAAGCCATTGATAATCATCAATGCATATAGACTAGAGTTCTTTGAATTAATGCCTAAAACAGCTAAAGGTCTTTTTCCATAATGGAAAGCCTCAAGAGCATTCTCATAAAATTCAAACTACTTTTTCATGTGCTTGGCAAAGAATGCAGTGCCCACATTTTCAAAGTAAGAAGAAACTTAAAAAATAGGTGAGAGATTTTGATAAAATGAAGAGGATAGGAATAAGTGCTTATAGTTTGGTTTGAAGCGCAAATGCTTGTTGGCCTAAACTCTTTTTTAAGAGCGACAGAAGTCAAAAAGGCAAAAATTGGCAAAATCCTAATTGACCACTTAAATGATTCTATAATCCTAACACATTTTTTTAAAAATATACTAGAAAAATTTAAATTGGAGGTAGTAAAGTGTAAAACCCAATTAAGGAAAGCAAACTAGACATAGCATTAAATGTAAAATTTTCACTCATAACTCAGCTAGGAAATTCCCAGATTTTACTGTTTCATTAACTTGAGAAATTTGTACAAATGCAAGGAGCATGATGTGTCATAGATAAAGGGGAATCTACCCTATAGGCTCACAACACAAAACACAAGATCATGGTTCTAGAAATACTAATACGAATCATAATCACTAAAATATTATAGTTCTATTACAACTTTTTGTTTGTTAGAAAAGGTAATACTGCACTCTTCAGCATCCAGGGCCTATATTCGTCATGTTATAGCTCCTGAAATAATATTTCAATGGAACCTTTAGATCTCTACCTTCTAAGTAAGCATTCATCACTTAGTCTTAACTTACTTTTTACCTATCTCTTAGATGTTTCCAGGCCTCTTAAAGGGATATTTAGGAGAGAGATAATAGAAGGTGTGAGAGAAGCATTGTAGAGTGAAGTACACCCCTGCTGTGCTTTAATCCCTTCATATGAAAAGCAAGCTGACCTTACCACAAAAGTTCTCTTAATAAAGATTTAAGGAATGGGCCTAGGCATTGGCTACCCATATAAAGGGGGGCAAAGCCCTCGTACTTTTGTGAGATTAGAGATGTGGGTGGAAGAATAGTGCTCTTATAAAATGGCTGGATTTGAGAATCCATTTTCTTTAGGACCAACACTCTAACTCCCAAACGCAGGTGCATGTAAAGCCTAGTTATAGGGATATCTTCCACCAAGGGCCCTAGATACCAATTTATCCTATTAGGGATGTTAAAGAAGTCTCCCCAGACCCCGCGAAAGCGGGACTCACACTAAGAGGAGTTGTTGTTGTTGTTGTTGTAGGGATGTTAAAGAAGAGGCACACACCTGGGAGATAACCAAGATATTCTTGAACTTTACAAGGTGCAAAGATATAAGAATGAAAATTCTTCATAGAAAAGCTCTACTACCAAGCCTAGAAACAATCCCAATGGTCAGCTTCAATGTCAAAAAGAAAGTGAAAATCCAATTCTTGGTCAAATACTAAAACCCATTTCTTGGTCAAATACCCCAAACTTTAAAAAAAATCCGCTGAGAAATAGCAAAAAGAAAGCTTCTAGAGTTCTAATTTTAGATGCAGAGTTTGCATTAAGGGACATTTCAATCCATGTATAACTAAGGACAAAAATGAAATGAAACCCATTGAAGGAAAGGGTGGAGGCCCCGTTAAACTCCATATGTGAGTGGGCTTGAATGGAGTGTTTCTTGAAGAAATTGAAGGTTAAAAAAAGAATAATTCTTATGTAATGTTGTAGAATGTGATTGTTTTTAGACACCAAAATCCCCCAAAATCTCTATTTAAGGAGAAAATCCACAAAAAAAATATGGTCTGTGTCATTATATATCAGGAAAAGGGGGAAAGATTGCAAAAAGAAATAGTAAAATAAAAAACTAGTATTAAAAACACATTGTAAAATAGGAAAGAATAAAGGTTCTTTATTGAATTGAATAATTTTATTACACTAACAAAGATCTACATTATAGAGAAAGCAAGCAAAAAAATAGATGAAAATGAGAAAAAGAAAAACAAAAAAGAACAAAAAAGATCAACAATCGTGGCCACGAAAAAACCTCTAGTACTTAAATTTTGGCAAAGACATGAAAGGGACTTGACCAAACAAGGCGTGCCTATGCTAGGAACTGCATTGCCACATAGAAAGCTCTTCTCGGTCCAAAGTCAATTCTGGGAAAGGTAGCCCTAATTCTCTTCATCTCTCTTCTTGTTCCTTCCAAAGCCGGGTGTAGATTCTCTTCATTATCCTTATGTCTTTGTCCTCCACTCTTTCTCCTCTAGCTGAAGCCTTTGGATTGTCTCTTCAACCACTTCTAAGTCCTCAGCCCTAGACCAAACAACTTCCCTAGGGATAAAGGATTCAAAAATGAAGCTGGAGAAAGAGGAAGCGTCCTTATACAATAGAGACCTAAAAGAGAGGCTCATGCTGAAGAGCGGTGGGAATCATCATCATTGTCTTCATTAGTGATAAGTGCTTAATGTATACACCATTTTAAGGCTATTTTGTGTTAATTTTTACAAGAATTATGTGCTTAATGTTATTATTTATACTTATATTCTGGATTTATGCTTGGTTATAGTTGTTTTATGTGTTTTACAGGATTTTTAGCCTTTTTACCCAGTATTTGACCATAAATAGATGTATTTTGATCTCCTCCATGGACAGCTATATGTTGCTACACCCGTGGAGCAACAAAAGAGAAGAAAGCTAGTTCTAGCCCAGACCACGGTCAAACCGTGGTACCTGTCACGGATCATGATGGGCCTGTAACTACTGCCGCTTCATCTTCCTTCTGCTCTGTGGCTGAGATCAAGCTAGCTCTTTTACAAATAGCTTCATTCTGCAGCAGTAGATGACAATCCTTTGACCAATAAGAAGCATAGATTAGTGCTTTAGCCTTGTTTCTTTCTTTCTAAAATTTTGTAGGTTTCTAGTTTGAGTTTTAGTTTAGTGAGAAATCTTGAGTGCATGTGTTTGGTTTTTGAGGCTGTTTGAAGCCCTTGATTGAAGGCCATCTCCATCAAGCCTTTCTCACAGATTTTACCAGATTGTTGGTTAATTTTGTTTACTTCTTAATCATGTCTAAGTAGTTTTCTTTTGTCTAGGGATTTAGTAGTTTTTGGAAGTGTAGTTGGATCATGTTCTAATTTGTAGAATTGTGCTTATTTTCATGATTGGTTTGATTTAATATATCAAGTGTTATTCATGTTGTGAGTATATTTTTGGCCAAGTTTGCTTGCTCACTTGAAACAAACGAATGAAAAACTGAAAGATGACATTTAGTTGTTGGACTGCTTGATTAAACCTAACATGGACTCGTCTCGAAAGAGAGATTTGCAAGTTAGGAGGACTAGAGAGTAATTGAATATATTAAACTTGAATTAAGAAAAATTAGTTTGTAAGAATGACTTTTACTTAGTTTAGGCAAATTTGATTGATTTCGAAAGAATAGATCAAATTTTTGAATAGATTGCAATTCCTCGAGATTAACTGATTAGAGAAAAGCACATGATTGTTGTTTTGATCCAATATTCTTCATAACTGTGAGAATTTCTAGACGTATTTTCTCTTTAATTGATTCAGAATAGTGAATTAGAAATAGTTAAATCAAAATCAATTGAATTAGCATTTTGCTTAGCACATTCTGATAGGCAAGACTCAGTAAGTTACATTAGTCCTGAAGGAACGATATCTTTATCTATACTACTACTACCCGTGTGCTTGCAGTAGTCTCAATCAAGTTTTTGGCGCCGTTATCGGGGGACTAAACTGTTAACTATTGAGTTGTCTTACGAAAGTGACTAAGTATTTTATTGTTCCTTTTTTTGTTATTTTCTTTTCTTGTTTAACTGAGCTGGTAGTGTTGATGAAAGTGCTTACAGGAATTTTTCCTAGTTTATGCGAAGTCTAATCTCGTACGAACCCGATCCTGAGATTGAGAAGACTTTTGGCTTAAGGTGGAAAAAGCAAAGGATTGAAGAACAAAGGTGCAAGGCAAGAAGGAATTCAAACATGGCAGGAGGAGGAGGTGACCAAAGAAGGACTGCTTGACATTTCGTTGCCCCCTGGAGCCCAAGGGATCACCTCAAGCATCACTGGCCCTGTGGTAGATACCAATAATTTCGAGCTCAAACCAACACTTATTTCTATGGTGCAGCAATCCCAGTTTGGCGGAGCTACTTTGGAAGATCTGAATCTACACCTCTCGGTCTTTTTGGAGGTATGCAACACATTAAAGCTCAATGGAGTCTCAAGTGATGCGATTTGCCTGCGCTTATTTCCTTTCTTACTGAGAGATAAGGCAAGGGCTTGGTTACATTCTTTGCCATCTGGATGCATTACTAACTGGGATAAGTTGACAAGGGCATTCCTCACCAAGTTTTTCCCTCCAAGCAAAACAGCAAGCCTAAGGAATCAGATCACGAACTTCATGCAAAAAGATGATGAGACGCTCTATGAAGCCTGTGAGCATTTTAAAGATCAGCTGCGTTTGTGCCCCCATCATGGTCTTTAGCGTTGAATGATTATCCAAGCCTTTTATAATGGTGTGACCCAATCGGTAAGGTCCACTACTGATGTGGTGACACGAGGAACCTTGATAAACAAGACTGAAGATGAAGCCTATAAGTTGATCGAGGAGATGGCACTAAACAACTTCCAATGGTCCACTGCACGAGGCAACCCAAATGGGTTAGAGGTAATTGAAGTTAATGCACTTATTTTACTTCCTGCTAAAGTAGATGTTATGACTCAAAGACTGGACCGGATGAATGTTAATGCTATGAATTCTAGTGCCCCTTCCCCTTGTGAAATTTGTAGTTTTGTTGAGAATGTGGCTTTGAATTGTCAAGTTGGGAGTCCTTTTTCCCAAGACTCTAACGAAGTTAATTATAATCTAAATTTTCTTATAAGTCTAATCTAAACCCATTAAATGTGGCCCCTATGAATGGTAGACCACCCATGGTTCTCAAAAACCCCCATTCCCTTCTCAGATGCTCCAAAAGTCCGATTTAGAGTCGATGATGGAAAGCATGCTTATAGCACAACAAAAATAGGATGAGTATATTAAGTAATTAGCCTCAAAGGTTGATGTGCTTACAACTTACAATAGGACGTTGGAAGCTCAAATTGCCCAAAAAGCTGCTTTCTCATCTACGCCCCCAGATAAACTTCCTAGCAAGCTCGAACCCAATCCTCGTCAGCATTGTAACTGTGTTACCATGAAGTAAGAAGAAGAGGACTTAACTGACCCTGAGGATACACCAATGGAAGAGGGTAGGGAAATAATCATGGCTAGCAATAAAGAGAGAAATAATGATGGCAAGACTACCACATTCAAAGAGAATGACACTCTTGAGATCCCCATCATTTTCCCTCTAAGCTCCCTGACCCAGGTAGTTTTTCTATCCCATACATTATAGGAAAGGTGAAAATTGAGGGAGGTCTATGCGATCTAGGTGCTAGTGTCAGCATAATGCCCTATTCTTTGTTTCATAAGCTGCACCTAGGACTATTACTAGCCGCACCTTTTTCACTATAATTGGCCGATGGTTCTGTGATGCAACCTATAGGTAGACTGGACGATGTGTCAGTTAATATAGGAGACATTTGGGTATTTGAGGACTTTATTATAGTTGATATTCCTAAAATCGGCAATGCTCAAATTATCCTAGGTCGGCCCATTTTCATATAAGAAAGAGCCGTGTATCTTTTGAGGTAAAAGGGCGCATTACTGTGTTTAGTCATAGAAAGGAGGACGTGGTTTCTCCTCATTCTTCTATATTAGATGCATTACCCCTTTACCCTAAGATTGATATGGAGAATGTCTTGAATTGTGAAGATTCTCCTAATTCTAACTGGATTTCTTGTGAGGACCCCGACCAAGGTATGTTAAAGTGAAGTTTTCTACTCCTATGCCACCTAACAAGCCCGAGGTTGAGGCCCCTATTCCTAATGAGTCTTCCATGAGAGATTATTGCAGTTTTGTGCAAATCGTTCTCTGTATGCCCCCTATGGACGGTTTTGATGCAGATTTTGATATAGAGGTTGAACAAGGTGATGATAACTCGTCTGATGGGCTATAAGAGCGATTCGTTTTGTATACAGATAATGCATTATAGCACCAAGTTATGAAGATGAAGGACCTACGGCTAAAACTTTTAAGGTGGTACCTTTGCTAGAAGAAATTTGATTTTGTGGTCCTGGACAAAGCCAATGTCCATGCACGTCTTAATCGAGACCAAGCATAGAAGAAGGGTCAAGCTCTTGACCTTAAAAGGGCGCTTCTTGGGAGGCAACCCAAGTTCCTTTCCTTTTTCTTTTCTTAGCTTTTATTTTTATTATTTTCGTAGTTTATCCAAAAAAAGAGAGAGAGAAAACAAAAAAAATAATATACATAAAATGTTAGCCACCACGGCCATATCGCCAGAACCACGATCATGGGGTGCCATCTATAAAAAAAATTAATAAAAAAATATGTGCAAATATGGCGGACCAACAGACACCACAGTGGTGTAGCCCACAGTCTGTGGTGGACCGCTACGACCCGCGGTCTAGGTTTTTGACCGTGGAGCCCTTTCCTCTCCATCACTTCTTCTTCTTCAACCTCGACTCTCTCTCTCTTTACCTCCATTTTCTCTCTCTAAACTTTCCATACTTCACACCTTCAATCTTCTTCAGTTCTTTACCATTTTCAATCATTTTCACACCAAATCATTTCCGTTCACTCAATCTTCCCTTTTTCTCCACAAATATCATCTCTTTTCTTCTTCTTCTTCTTCTTCTTCTTCTTCTTCTCCTTCTTCTTTTTCTTCAAATTCATCTCACCTTTACTCATCCACCATACCCATCCTTTTCTCTCTCCTATTTTTTATATTTTTACTTAATTTCTTCAATTTTCTAGGTTTTAGTTCTTATTTTGGTTTTAGTTTTCTTTTAGGTTAGAGTTTGCAACCATGGCACCAACCAAAAGACAAAGGAGCACCAAGGAGGTTAGGTCTTTAAGCACCACCTCAACCTCAAAAGACATCCCGAACTGCATGTGCTCGAGGTAACATTCCTCACCCACTTGGTTTAACGCATCGCGACCATGTTGCTAGGTACAATTGTTTAAATGAACGTATGGTTATGGCAACTAAGTATTATGATGAGAATTTATTAGCCTGGTTACGTTCAGAATGTTGGATGATATTAGATGATTGTTTACAAGAGGTAATGCGGCACTTTTTAGAACTCAATATATGCCGGGACCTGACCCTAGAATTCCTTAGTGCACTTTATATCAAAGTCACTAGAGGACCTCAATGTCAAGTCGGGTATATATCATTTTATTTATAGGGATAATTGTATGAAATGAACTTAGGCACCTTCAATAATATTTTTGATTTTCCACTTAGCATGGATTTATCAAACTGTCAAATCCCCCGTGAATTCAAGCCGAATGCATTTTGGGGTGAATTTTCGGGGAGTGTTAGGTACAGTACTAGTTCATCAAAATGCACACATATTAGGAACTCCTACATTAGAGTAGCTCAACATATTTTGGCTTGTTCTCTATTTGCTTGGGACGATAGTCTGAATGTCCTGAGACTTTCTGAGTTGTACTTTTTGTCCTGTATGCTGGATGGAGCCTAGCTTAACCCACGTTCATTTTTAGCTAGACAATTACCTAGTGCTGCTATTAGCACTAAAGGTAGGATAGTCATTGGTGTGATTGTAACTCCTATTGCTAGATTCTTGGGTGTTGAGCCCAATCCTGAGGATAGAGTGTCCAGGTCTAAGCGCCTTGATCAAGCTGCTTTTGAGATTATGAACTTTTGGAAAGTTGAGGCTGGTCGTTTGTGTTGGATTTACCTTCGGAATCGACTTTTTTCGCTTCTCAATGTTGATCACACCACCCTTCTTCATCGGGCTAACCTTTATTGGGTACCTGGTGATGACGAGGTTATTCGACCCGTACCCCATCATCTAGCCCCTCAATCTAGTTATGCCGGACTTAGTTCTTCCTCTCAACCACCCCTTCCTGACTATTCTGACATCCAAGATACACTTAGATTCATTCAAGAGGAACAAGTTTCCGTCCGAGCATTTGTTGCGTCTGAGTGTGCCGCTCTTCGGGACTTTGTCCAAGAGTGCCACGATGAGCTTCGTGGGTTACTTGCTTCCCAAACACAATATTTCCAAGACTATAGGGCATGTCTAGAGACCTAGTGGGATAGGCATATCTCCTATGGCCAAACATCCCATCCTCTATCACCACTTATTTTCTGATTGCTATGTGCTACTGCACTTCCCTTTTTCTATTCTATACTCACATTGAGGGCAATGTGTGAATCAAGCATGGGGGAGTTAGTTAGTTGCTCTATTTAGCATCTGATGCCTATTTTTGGTTTGGTGTGATTATTCTTTGTACATGTAGTTAGTGGTAGTTTTTGTAGTTTTTTGGTTTTAGTTTTGTTTAGTAGTGCATTTAGTTTTCTTTTCACTCTAGGTTGCATTTCAGTTTCTTTCTTTTTTTTTTTTAGTTTCTTCGCAGTTTTAGGTTGCATTGTTATTAGGAGCATGCAAAGAAAAAACAAAACACAAAAAAAAAAGAAAAAAGAAAAAAATCCTCCGATGATGATCTTTCTAGATTTGGTGGACATCTATGATCTAGTTTGATCCTTTGATTCGCACGAATTGTGCATAAAATGTTTACGAATGAGTTTTAAAAATGATCTTCACATTTTGGCCACATGTTGGATGCGAGTTGATTTACCTCATGAGTCTTTACATGATTTTGGCATATGTTTACTAGTGAGCTAGTTTTGACGTTGGTAGATGTCCCGTGAGATTTTGAACTTTTAGAGGCTATTCATCATTTTTAGTTTCATATTTTCTTTCATGTGTGACTCTTCTTGATATCATTTCTCTAGAACTTGCTTTGATTCTCATTCAAGATCACATTTTGCATATGCATTTAGATAAGATGATTGAGGCATTTTTCTTTCTTTTGATTTGCTGAAACCCACGGCCAAATAGCACCTCTATTGTGTATTGTATCCCTTGCTAGCCCATTTGAGTCTATATCCATTTTTCTTGATTTAAACCTCCTGTTATAGTCCATGGCCAAATACTTGTCTTATCCTTAAGCTAAGACTACAGGAATATTTTATTCTTTTGCATCAAGTATAATAGGGCATTAGTAAGGTAGGTTGTTGTCTTTTAGTGAATTTTGGTTGTTTAGTGTAGGGGTGTGAGATCTTGATAAATCTCTTATTTTATTGTACAAACTTTGGAGAAGAGTTGAAATTTAAAGTTCGTTATGGATTTCCCCTTGACTATCCTTATTTTTAGAAAAAAAGAAAAAAAAGAAAGAAAGGATCATGATGAAAAAAAAATGAATACCAGAAAAAAAAAAAATTGAAAGAAAGTGTTAGCCTTGGTGGGATTATAAGATATTTGTAATTTTCGACTCTTTCTCTTTTCAATTGGGGATGTGCTTCGCTGATGAATTGATATGGTTTAAGAAGGATGTAGTACGATGCATTGGGATTGTTTAGCTCTTAGTCTGTGGCTTCTACCTCCTCATTTCCAAAACATTTGTTCCCCTCTTACGTTTACCCATAGCCCCATTACAACCCTATGGAGGTCCTCATAATTGTCTAGTGTGTTTGCATTTTAGTGTTGGCAAATTTGAGAATCTTATCAAGCCTATGGTAGATTTGAGCCTAGGGAATGAGAATTGGGGGAGCCTTCATTCTCATAAACACATGAGTGATGAGAGCTATACACCTATAGTGAGGTTTTACTGGCCTTGCTAGCCTACTTGTTTCATATAATTAAAATGATTGTATTTGGCGATTTGGGGAGATTGATTTAAGTTTGACATTGTGGTCTGTTAAAAGGTGGAGTCGTCTCGAAAGAGAGATTTGCAAGTTAGGAGGACTAGAGAGTAATCGAATATATTAAACTTGGATTATGGCAAATTAGTTTGAAAGAATGACTTTTGCTTAGTTTAAGCAAATTTGATTGATTTCGAAAGAATAGATCTAATTTCTGAATAGATTGCAATTCCTTGAGATTAACCGATTAGAGAAAAGCACATGATTGTTGTTTGATCCAATACTTTTTCAAGACTATGAGAATTCTTAGACATATTTTGTGGTTGATTGATTTAGAATAGTGAATTAGAGAAAATGAAATCAAAACTAATTGAATTAGAATTTTACTTAGCACATTCTGATAGGCAAGACTCAGTAAGTTACATTAGTCCCTGAGGAATATTATCTGTATCTATACTACTACTACCCGTATTCTTGTGGTAGTCTCCATCAAGTTTTTTGTTGTTCTATGCGACGTCTGATGCCTGTTCTCGGTTTGGCGTGATTGTGCTTTGTATATGAAGTTATTGGTAGTTTTTGTAGTTTTTTGGTTTTAGTTTTATTTAGTAGTGCATTTAGTTTTCTTTTCATTCTAGGTTGCATTTTAGTTTCTTTCTTTTTTTTAGTTTCTTTGCATTTTTTATTTGCATTGTTATTAGGAGCATGCCCAAAAAAACACAAAACAAAAATGAAAGAATTAAAAAAAATCCTTCGATGATGATCTTTCTAGATTTGGTAGACTTCTATGGTTTAGTTTGATCCTTTGATTCGCACGAATTGTGCATAAAATGTTTGTGAATGAGTTTTCAAAGTGATCTCTATGTTTTGACCACTTGTTAGATGCGAGTTGATTTACCCCATGAGTCTTTACATGATTTTGGCATATGTTTATTGGTGAGCTAGTTTTGATCTTGGTGGATGTCCCGTGAGATTTCGAGCTTTTAGAGGCTATTCATAATTTTTAGTCTCATATTTTCTTTTATGTGTGACTCTTTCTTGACATCATTTCTCTAAAACTTGCTTTGATTCTCATTCAGGATCACATTTCGCATGTGCATTTAGGCAATATGATTAAGGCATCTTTCTTTTTTTTTGATTTGTTGAAACCCACTGCCAAATTGCCACCTTTTTTGTATATGGTATCCCTTGCTAGCCCCTTATGGCCTACATCCGTTTTTCTTGATTTAAACCTTCTATTATAGCTACTTATCTTACCCTTAAGCCAAGACTGGAGAAATGTTTTATTCTTTTGCATAGGGCATTAGAAAGGTGGATTGTTATCTTTTAGTAAATTTTGGCTGTTTGGTGTAGGGGTTTGAGATCTTGATAAATCTCTTATTTTATTGTACAAACTTTGGAGAAGAGTTGAAATTTAAAGTTCATTATGGATTTCCCCTTGGCTATCCTTATTTTCAAAAAAAAAGGAAAAAAAGAAAGAAATGATCATGATAAAAAAAAATCGAACATTAGAAAAAAAACCGAAAGAAAGTGTTATCATTGGTGGGATTGTAAGATATTTGTGATTTTCGACTCTTTCTCTTTTCAATTAAGGATGTGCTTCGTTGATTAATTGATATGATTTGAGAAAGATGTAGTATGATGCATTTGGATTGTTTAGCTCTTGTTGTGTGGCTTCTAGCTCTTTATTTCCAAAACATTTATCCCTATCTTACCTTTACCCATAGCCCCGTTAGAACCCTATGAAAGTCCTCATGATTTTCTAGTGTATTTGCATTTTAGTGATAGTGAATTTAAGAATCATGTCAAGCCTATGGTAGATTTGAGCCTAAGGAACAAGAATTGAGAGAACCTTCATCCTTATGTACACATGAGTGATGAAAGACACACACCAATGGTGGGGTTCTACCGGCCTTGCTAGCCTAATTGTTTCATATGATTGAAACAATTGTATTTGACGTTTTGGGGAAGATTGATTTAAGTTTGACATTGTGGTCTATTAAAAGGCTTTTGCAAATTTCATTCTCTAACCTGTTTATTAATGATTTTTGTATTTTTTGCGCTACCTTTGGATCAGCTTTTTCATTTGAGTGTACCTATATCTATCCTGAGGAGGTTGTGTAAATTTTTAATTTTTGCATTTGCTTGAGGACAAGCAATAGTTTAAGCATGGGGGCGTTTGATAAGTGCTTAATGTATGCATCATTTTGAGGCTATTTTGTGTCAATTTTTAGGGGAATTATGTGCTTAATTTTTTATTTATACTCTTATTCTCGATTTATGCTTGGGTATAGTTGTCTTATGTGTTTTATAGGATTTTTAGTCTTTTTACCTAGCATTTGACCATAAATAGATATATTTTGACCTTCCCCACGGATACCTATGTGTTGCTACGCCTGTGGAGCAAGAAAATAGAAGAAAGCCTCGGTTTCATGCCAGACTACGATCGGACCGAGGTACCTACCACGAACCGTGGTGAGCCTGTAACTGCTTGCTTTTCATCTTCCTTCGGCTATGTGGCTAAGATCAAGCGAGGTCCTCTATAAATAGCTTCGTTCTGCAGCAGTAGAAGTCAATTCCTGGAAAAATAAAAAGCATAGATTACTACTTTAGCCTAGTTTCTTTCTTTCTCAAATTTTGTAGGTTCCTAGTTTGATTTTTAGTTTTGGGGAGAAATCTTGAGTGTATGTGTTTGGTTTTTTTTTGAGGCGGTTTGAAGCCCTTGGTTGAAGACCATCTCAGTCAGGCCTTTCTCTCAGATTTCGCCGGATTGTTGGTTAGTTTTGTTTATTTCTTGATCATGTCTGAGTAGTTTTCTTTTATCTAGGGATTTAGTTAATTGTGGAAGTGTAGTTGGATCATGTTTTAATTTGTAGAATTGTGCTTATTTTCATGATTGGTTTGATTTCATTTATCAAGTGTTATTCATGTTGTGAGTAGATTTTTGGCCAAAGTTTACTTGTGCACTTGAAACAAATGAATGAAAAGCTGAATGGTGACATTTGGTTGCTGGACTGCTTGATTAAACCTAACTTGGAGTTATCTCAAAAGAGATATTTATAAGTTAGGAGGACTGTAGATTAATCAAATATATTAAACTTGGATTAAGGCAAATTAGCTTGAAAGAATGACTTTTGCTTAGTTTCGGCAAATTTGATTGATTTCGAAAGAATAGATCTAATTTCTGAATAGATTGCAATTCCTTGGGATTAACCGATTAGAGAAAAGCACATGATTGTTGTTTGATCCAATACTTTTTCATAACTATGAGAATTCCTAAACATAGTTTCTCTTTGATTGATTTAGAATGGTGAATTAGAGATAGTGAAATCAAAACTAATAGAATTAGAATTTTACTTAGCACATTCTGACAGGCAAGACTCAGTAAGTTACATTAGTCTAGGCGGAACGATATCTTTATCTATACTACTACTGCCCTGTGCTTGCGATAGTCTCAATAAGGTTTTTTGTTGTTCAATTCGTCATCTGATGCTTGTTTTTTTGTTTGGTGTGACTGTGCTTTGTATATGAAGTTAGTAGTAGTTTTTGTAGTTTTTTGGTTTTAGTTTTATTTAGTAGTGCATTTAGTTTTCTTTTCATTCTAGGTTGCATTTTAGTTTCTTTCTCTGTTTTAGTTTCTTTGCATTTGTAGTTTACATTGTTATTAGGAGCATGCCCAAAAAAAAAAAAACAAAAATGAAAGAATTAAAAAAAAAATCCTCCAATGATGATCTTTCTAGACTTAATAAACTTCTATGGTTTAGTTTGATGCTTTGATTTGCCCGAATTGTGCATAAAATATTTGCGAATGAGTTTTCAAAATAACCTCTATGTTTTGACCACATACTTCATGCGAGTCGATTTACCCCATGAGCCTTTACAAAATTTTAGCACATGTTTACTAGTGAGTTAGTTTTGACCTTGGTAGATGTCCCATGAGATTTCGAGCTTTTAGAGACTATTCATCATTTTTAGTCTCATATTTTCTTTCATGTCTGACTCTTCCTTGACATCATTTCTCTAGAACTTGCTTTGATTCTCATTCAATATCACATTTTACACATACATTTAGGTAACATGGTTGAGGCATTTTTCTTTTTTTTGATTTGTTGAAACCCACGGCTAAATAGTCACCTTTTGTGTATATTGTTTCCCTTGCTAGGCCCTTTGAGCCTATATCCGTTTTTCTTGATTTAAACCTCCTATTATGGCTCATGGCCAAATACTTGTCTTACCCTTAAGCCAAGACTGGAGAAATGTTTTATTCTTTTGCATCAAGTATAATAGGGCGTTAGTAAGGTGGATTGTTATCTTTTAGTGAATTTTGGCTGTTTAGTGTAGGGGTGTGAGATCTTGGTAAATCCTTTGTTTTATCGTACAAACTTTGGAGAAGATTTAAAATTTAAAGTTCATCATGGATTTCCCTTGGCTATCCGTATTTCAAAAAAAATGAAAAAAAAAAAAGAAAGAAAGGATCATGGTGAAAAAGAAAACGAACATTCGAAAAAAAATCGAAAGAAAGTGTTAGCCTTGGTGGGATTGTAAGATATTTGTGATTTTCGATTATTTCTGTGTTCAATTGGGGATGTGCTTCGTTGATTAATTGATATGGTTTAAGAAGGATGTAGTATGATGCATTTGGATTGTTTAGCTTTTAGTCTATAGCTTCTAGCTCCTCATTTCCAAAACATTTGTTCCCATCGTACCCTTACCCATAGCCCCACTATAACGCTATGAAAGTCCTCATGATTGTCTAGTATGTTTACATTTTAGTGATTGCGAATTTGAGAATCTTGAGCCTAAGAAACAAGAATTAAGAGAACCTTCATCCTTATAAGCACATCAGTGATGAGAGCCACATACCTATACTGAGGTTCTACCGGCCTTACTCGCGTACTTGTTTCATATGATTGAAATGATTGTATTTGACGATTTGAGGGAGATTGATTTAAGTTTGACATTGTGGTCTATTAAAAGGTTTTTGTAAATTTCATTCTCTAATCTGTTTATTAAAGATTTTTGCATCTTTTTGGGCAGCTTTTGGATCAGCTTTGTCATTTGCATGTACCTATATTCATCCTGAGGTGGTTTTTGCATTTACTTGAGGACAAGCAATAGTTTAATCATGGAGGAGTTTGATAAGTGCTTAATGTATACATCATTTTAAGGCTATTTTGTGTCAATTTTTAGGAGAATGATGTGCTTAATGTTTTTTTTTTTATACTCCTATTCTCAATTTATGCTTGAGTATAGTTATTTTATGTGTTTGTAGGATTTTTAATCTTTTTACCTAGCATTTGACCATAAATAGATATATTTTGACCTTCCCTACAGACCTATGTCTTGCTATGCCCATGGGGCAAGAAAAGAGAAGAAAGCCTCGGTTCCAGTCCAGACTACGGTCAGACCGTGGTACCTGCCATGGACAGTGGTGAGCTTGTAACTGCTGCCTTTTCGTCTTCCTTCAACTATGTGGCTAAGATCAAGTGAGCTCCTCTATAAATAGCTTCATTCTGTAGCAGTAAAAGACAATTCCTGGAATAATAAAAAGCATAAATTAGTGCTTTAGCCTAGTTTCTTTCTTTCTCAAATTTTGTAGGCTTCTAGTTTGATTTTTAGTTTTGGTGAGAAATCTTGAGTGTATGTGTTTGGTTTTTTTTTGAGCCAGTTTGAAGCCCTTGGTTGAAGACCATCTCAATCAAGCCTTTCTCTCAGATTTTGCCAGGTTGTTGGTTAGTTTTGTTCATTTCTTGATCATGTCTAGTTGTCTTTTGTCTCGGGATTTAGTAGTTTGTGGACGTGTAGTTGGATTATGTTTTAATTTGTAGAATTGTGCTTATATTCATGATTGGTTTGATTTCATTTATGAAGTGTTATTCATGTTTTCAGTGGATTTTTGGCAAAAGTTTGCTTGTTCACTTGAAACAACCGAATGAAAACTAAAAGGTGACGTTTGCTTATTTGACTGCTTGATTAAACCTAACATGGAGTCGTCTCGAAAGAGAGATTTGTAAGTTAGGATGACTAGAGAGTAATCGAATATATTAAACTTGGATTAAGGCAAATTTGATTGATTTCGAAAGAATATATCTAATTTCTTAATAGATTGCAATTCCTCGAGATTAACAGATTAGAGAAAAGCACATGATTGTTGTTTTATCCGATACTTTTTCATGCGTATGAGAATTCCTAGATATATTTTCTCTTTGATTGATTTAGAATGGTGAATTAGAGACAATCAACTCAAAACTAATTGAATTAGAATTTTACTTAGCACATTCTGATAGGCAAGACTCAGTAAGTTACATTAGTCCTTGAAGAACGATATCTTTATCTATACTACTGCTACTCGTGTGCTTGCGGTAGTCTCAATCAAGTTTTTTGTTGTTCTATTCGACGTTTAATGCCTGTTTTCGGTTTTTTGTGGTTGTGCTTTGCATATGAAGTTAGTGGTACTTTTTGTAGTTTTTTGGTTTTAGTTTTATTTAGTAGTGCATTTAGTTTTCTTTTCATTCTAGGTTGCATTTTAGTTTGTTTCTTTTTTTTAGTTTCTTTGCATTTTTAGTTTGCATTATTATTAGGAGCATGCGCAAAAAACACACAAAACAAAAATGAAAGAATTAAACAAAATCCTCCGATGATGATCTTTCTAGATTTGGTACACTTTTATAGTTTAGTTTGATCCTTTGATTCGCTCGAATTGTGCATAAAATGATTGTGAATGAGTTTTCAAAATGATCCCTATGTTTTGACTGCATGTTGGATACAAGTCAATTTACCCCATGAGTCTTTGCATGATTTTGGCAAGTGTTTGCTAATGAGCTAGTTCTGACCTTGGAAGATGTCCCGTGAGATTTCGAGCTTTCAGAGGTTATTCATCATTTTTAGTCTCATATTTTCTTTCATGTGTGGCTCTTTCTTGACATCATTTCTCTAGAATTTATTTTGATTCTCATTCAAGATCACATTTCGCATATGCATTTAGGCAATATGATTGAGGCATTTTTCTTTTTTTTGATTTGCTGAAACCCACGGCTAAATAGTCACCTTTTTTGTATATTGTATCCCTTGCTAACCCCTTTGAGTCTATATCCATTTTTCTTGATTTAAACCTCCTGCTATAGCCCATGGCGAAATACTTGTCCTACCCCTAAGCCAAGACTAGAGGAATGTTTTATTCTTTTGCATCGTATAATGAGGTGTTAGCAAGGTGGATTGTTATCGTTTAGTAAATTTTGGCTGTTTGGTGCAAGGGTGTGAGATGTTGATAAATCCCTTGTTTTATTGTACAGACTTTGGAGAAGAGTTGAAATTTAAAGTTCATTATGGATTTCCCCTTGGGTATCCTTATTTTCAAAAAAAAAAAAAAAAAGAAACAAAGGATCATGATGAAAAAAAAAAACAAACATTAGAAAAAAAAATCGAAAGAAAATGTTAGCCTTGGTGGGATTGTAAGATATTTGTAATTTTCGACTCTTTCTCTTTTCAATTGGGTATGTGCTTCGTTGATTAATTCATATGGTTTAATAAGGATATAGTGTGATGCATTCGGATTATTTAGCTCTTACTCTATAGCTTCTAGCTCCTCATTTCCAAAACATTTGTTCCCCTATTACCTTTACCCATAGCCCCGTTACAACCCTATGAAAGTCCTCATGATTGTCTAGTGTATTTGCTTTCTAGTGATGGCGAATTTATGACTCTTGTCAAGCCTATGGTAAATTTGAGCCTAAGGAATAAGAATTGAGAGAACCTTCATCCTTATAAACACATGAGTGATAAAGGTCACATACCTATAGTGAGGTTCTACCAGCCTTGCTAGCCTACTTATTTCATATGATTGAAATGATTGTATTTGACGATTTGGGGGAGATTGATTTAAGTTTGGCATTGTGGTCTATTAAAAGGATTTTGCAAATTTCATTCTCTAATCAGTTTATTAATGATTTTTGCATCTTTTTGGGTTACCTTTGGATCAGCTTTGTCATTTGAATATACCTATATCTATCCTAAGGAGGTTGTGTAAATTTTTTGTTTTTGCATTTGCTTGAGGACAAGCAACAGTTCAAGCATGGGTGAGTTTGATAAGTGCTTAATGTATACATCATTTTAAGGCTATTTTGTGTCGATTTTTAGGAGAATGATGTGCTTAATGTTTTTATTTATACTCCTATTCTCGATTTATGCTTGGGTATAATTGTCTTATGTGTTTTGTTGGATTTTTAGTCTTTTTACCCAGCACTTGACCATAAATAGATATATTTTGGCGTTCCCCACGGACACCCATGTGTTGCTACGCCCATGGAGCGATCAAAGAGAAGAAAGCCTCGGTTCTAGTCCAGACTAGGGTCGGGCCGTGGTACCTGCCATGGACCGTGGTGAGCCTTTAACTGCTGCCTTTTCGTCTTCCTTCAGCTATGTGGCTGAGATCAAGTGCGCTCCTCTATAAATAGCTTTGTGCTGTAGTAGTAGAAGATAATTCATAGAACAATAAAAAATATAAATTAGTGCTTTAGCCTAGTTTCTTTCTTTCTCAAATTTTGTAGGTTTCTAGTTTGATTTTTAGTTTTGATGGGAAATCTTGAGGGTATGTGTTTCGTTTTTTTTTTTTTTTTTGAGGCAGTTTGAAGCCTTTCGTTGAAGACCATCTCAGTCAAGCCTTTCTCTCAGATTTCGCCGGATTGTTGTTTAGTTTTGTTTATTTCTTGATCATGTCTGAGTAGTTTTCTTTTATCTTGGAATTTAGTTTTTTATGGAAGTGTAGTTGGATCATGTTTTAATTTGTAGAATTGTGCTTATTTTCATGATTGGTTTGATTTCATTTATCAAGTGTTATTCATATTGTGAGCAGATTTTTGGCCAAAATTTACTTGTTCACTTGAAACAAATGAATGAAAAACTGAAAGGTGATATTTGGTTATTGGACTGCTTAATTAAACATAACGTGGAGTCCTCTCGAAAGAGAGATTTACAAGTTAGCAGGACTAGAGAGTAATCGCATATATTAAACCTGGATTAAGGCAAATTAGTTTGAGAGAATGACTTTTGCTTAGTTTAGGTAAATTTGATTGATTTCGAAGAATAGATCTAATTTCTGAATAGATTGCAATTCTTCGAGATAAACTGATTAGAGAAAAGCACATGATTGTTGTTTGATCCAATACCTTTTCATAACTATGAGAATTCCTAGACATATTTTCACTTTGATTGATTTAGACTAGTGAATTGTAGACAGTGAAATCAAAACTAATTGAATTAGAATTTTGCTTAGCACATTCTGGCAGGCAAGACTCAGTAAGTTACATTAGTCCCAGAGGAACGATATCTTTATCTACACTACTGCAACTCATACTACCTGTTTTCGATTTGGTGTGATTGTGCTTTGTATATGAAGTTAGTGGTAGTTTTTGTAGCTTTTTGGTTTTAGTTTTGTTCAGTAGTTCAGTTAGTTTTCTTTTCATTCTAGGTTGCATTTTAGTTTCTTTCTTTTTTTTAGTTTCTTTGCATTTTTAGTTTGCATTGTTATTAGGAGCATGCACCAAAAAAAAAAAAAACACAAAACAAAAATGAAAGAATTAAAAAAAAATCCTCCGCTGATGATCTTTCTAGATTTGGTACGCTTCTATAGTTTAGTTTGATCCTTTGATTCGCTCGAATTATGCATAAAATGTTTGCGAACGAGTTTTCAAAATGATCTCTATGTTTTGACTGCATGTTGGACACGAGTCAATTTACCCCATGGGTCTTTACATGATTTTGGCATATGTTTACTAGTGAGCTAGTTTTGACCTTGGTAGATGTCCCATGAGATTCGAGCTTTTAGAGGCTATTTATCATTTTTAGTCTCATATTTTCTTTCATGCCTGACTCTTCCTTGACATCATTTCTCTAAAACTTGCTTTGATTCTCATTCAAGATCATATTTCGCATATGTATTTAGGTAATATGATTGAGGCACTTTTCTTTTTTTTGATTTGTTGAAACCCACGGCTAAATAGTCACCTTTTTTGTATATTGTATCCCTTGCTAACCCCTTTGAGTCTACATCGATTTTTCTTGATTTAAACCTCCTATTATAGCCCATGGCGAAGTACTTGTCCTACCCTTAAGCCAAGACTAGAGGAATGTTTTATTCTTTTGCATCAAGTATAATGGGACGTTAGTAAGGTGGATTGTTATCTTTTAGCGAATTTTGGCTGTTTAGTGCAGGGGTGTGAGATCTTGATAAATCCCTTGTTTTATTGTACAAACTTTAAAGAAGAGTTGAAATTTAAAGTTCATTATGGATTTCCCCTTGGCTATCCTTATTTTCAAAAAAAAAAAAAATGAAAAAAAAGAAACAAAGGATCATGATGAAAAAAAACGAACATTAGAAAAAAAATCGAAAGAAACTGTTAACCTTAGTGGGATTGTAAGATATTTGTGATTTTCGACTCTTTCTCTTTTCAATTGGGTATGTGCTTCGTTGATTAATTGATATGGTTTAAGAAGGATATAGTATAATGCATTCGGATTATTTAGCTCCTAGTCTATGGCTTCTAGCTCCTTATTTCCAAAACATTTGTTCCCATCGTACCTTTACCCATAGCCCAGCTACAACCCTATGAAAGTCCTCATGATTGTCTAGTGTGTTTGCATTTTAGGGATTGCGAATTTGATAATCTTGTCAAGCCTATAATAGATTTGAGCCTAAGGAACAAGAATTGAGAGAACCTTCATCCTTATAAACACATGAGTGATGAGAGCCACATACCTATAGTGAGGTTCCACCGGCCTTGCTAGCCTACTTGTTTCATAGGATTGAAATGATTGTATTTGACGATTTGGGGGAGATTGATTTAAGTTTGACATTGTGGTCTATTAAAAGCATTTTGCAAATTTCATTCTCTAATCAGTTTATTAATGATTTTTGCATCTTTTTGGGCTACCTTTGGATTAGCTTTGTCATTTGAATATACCTATATCTATCCTAAGGAGGTTGTGTAAATTTTTTGCTTTTGCATTTGCTTGAGGACAAGCAACAGTTTAAGCATGGGGGAGTTTGATAAGTGCTTAATGCATACATCATTTTAAGGCTATTTTGTGTCAATTTTTAGGAGAATGATGTGCTTAATGTTTTTATTTATACTTCTATTCTCAATTTATGCTTGGGTATAATTGTCTTATGTGTTTTGTTGGATTTTTAGTCTTTTTACCCAGCATTTGATCATAAATAGATATATTTTGACGTTCCCCACGGACACCCATGTATTGCTATGCCGTGGAGCGAGGAAAGAAAAGAAAGCCTCGGTTCTAGTCGAGACTATGGTCGGACCGTCGCATCTGCCATGGACCATGGTAAGCCTTTAACTGCTACCTTTTCATCTTCCTTTAGCTATGTGGCTGAGATCAAGTGCACTCCTCTATAAATAGTTTTGTGCTATAGTAGTAGAAGATAATTCCTAGAACAATAAAAAGTATAGATTAGTGCTTTAGCCTAGTTTCTTTCTTTCTCAGATTTTGTAGGTTTCTAGTCTGATTTTTAGTTTTGATGGGAAATCTTGAGGGTATGTTTTTGTTTTTTTTTTTTTTGAGGCAGTTTGAAGCTCTTGGTTGAAGACCATTTCAGTCAAGCCTTTCTCTCAGATTTCGCCGGATTGTTATTTAGTTTTGTTTATTTCTTGATCATGTCTGAGTAGTTTTCTTTTATCTAGGGATTTAGTTTTTTATGGAAGTGTAGTTGGATCATGTTCTAATTTGTAGAATTGTACTTATTTTCATGATTGGTTTGATTTCATTTATCAAGTGTTATTCATATTGTCAGCAGATTTTTGGCCAAAGTTTACTTATTTACTTGAAACAAATGAATGAAAAACTGAAAGGTGATATTTGGTTACTGGACTGCTTGATTAAACCCAACGTGGAGTCGTCTCGAAAGAGAGATTTGCAAGTTAGCAGGACTAGAGAGTAATCGAATATGTTAAATTTGGATTGAGGCAAATTAGTTTGAAAGAATGATTTTTGCTTAGTTTAGGCGAATTTGATTGATTTCAAAGAATAGATCTAATTTCTGAATAGATTGCAATTCTTCGAGATAAACCGATTAGAGAAAAGCACATGATTGTTGTTTGATCCAACACTTTTTCAAGACTATGAGAATTCCTAGACATATTTTGTCGTTGATTGATTTAGAATAGTGAATTAGAGAAAGTGAAATCAAAACTAGTTGAATTAGAATTTTACTTAGCACATTCTAACAGGCAAGACTCAGTAAGTTACATTAGTCCCTGAGGAACGATATCTTTATCTATACTACTGCTACTCGTGCTTGCTGTTTTCGGTTTGGTGTGATTGTGTTTTGTATATGAAATTAGTGGTAGTTTTTGTAGTTTTTTTGTTTTAGTTTTGTTCAGTAGTTCATTTAGTTTTCTTTTCATTCTAGGTTGCATTTTAGTTTCTTTCTTTTTTTTAGTTTTTTGCATTTTTAGTTTGCATTGTTATTAGGTGCATGCCCAAAAAAAAAACACAAAACAAAAATGAAAGAATTAAAAAAAATCCTCTAATGATGATCTTTCTAGATTTGGTACACTTCCATGGTTTAGTTTGATCCTTTGATTCGCCCGAATTGTGCATAAAATGTTTGCGAATGAGTTTTCAAAATGATCTCTATGTTTTGACCACATATTGGATGCGAGTCGATTTACCCCATGGGTCTTTACATGATTTTGGCATATGTTTACTAGTGAGCTAGTTTTGACCTTGGTAGATGTCCCATGAGACTCGAGCTTTTAGAGGCTATTCATCATTTTTAGTCTCATATTTTCTTTCATGCCTGACTATTCCTTGACATCATTTCTCTAAAACTTGCTTTGATTCTCATTCAAGATCACATTTTGCATATGCATTCAGGCAACATGATTGAGGCATTTTTCTTTTTTTTGATTTCTTGAAACCCACGGCCAAATGGTCACCTTTTGTGTATATTGTATCCCTTGCTAACCCCCTCTAGCCTATATCCGTTTTTCTTGATTTAAACCTCCTGTTGTAGCCCATGGCCAAATACTTGTCTTGCCCTTAAGCCAAGACTAGAGGATTGTTTTATTCTTTTGCATAAAGTATAATAGGGCATTAGTAAGGTGGATTGTTATCTTTTGGGGAATTTGACTGGTTGGTGCAGGGGTGTGAGATCTTTTTAAATCCCTTGTTTTCTTGTATAAACTTCAAAGAAGAGTTGAAATTTAAAGTTCATTATGGATTTCCCATTGGCTATCCTTATTTTCAAAAAAAAAAAAAGAAAAAAAAAAGAAAGAAAGGATCATGATGAAAAAAGGAAACAAACATTAGAAAAAAAAATCGAAAGAAAGAGCTAGCCTTGGTGGGATTGTAAGATATTTGTGATTTTCAACTCTTTCTCTTTTCAATTGGGGATGTGCTTCGTTGATTAATTGATATGGTTTAAGAAGGATGTAGTATGATGCATTCGGATTGTTTAGCTCTTGCTCTATGGCTTCTAGCTCCTTATTTCCAAAATATTTGTTCCCCTCTTACCTTTACCCATAGCCCCGTTATAACCCTATGAAAGTCCTCATGATTATCTATTGTGTTTGCATTTTAGTGATAACGAATTTGAGAATCTTGTCAAGCCTATGGTAGATTTGATCCTAAAGAACAAGAATTGAGAGAACCTTCATCCTTATAAACACATGAGTGATGAGAGCCACAAACCTATAGTGAGGTTCTACTGGCGTTGCTAGCCTACTTGTTTCATATGATTGAAATGATTATATTTTACGATTTGGGGGAGATTGATTTAGGTTTGACATTGTGGTCTATTAAAAGGTTTTTGCAAATTTCATTCTCTTTCTATTCATTAATGATTTTTACATCTTTTTGGGCTACCTTTGGATCAGCTTTGTCATTTGAATGTACCTATATCTATCCTGAGGAGGTTTTGTAAATTTTTGGTTTTTACATTTCCTTGAGGACAAGTAACAGTTTAAACATGGGGGAGTTTGATAAGTGCTTGATGTACACATCATTTTAAGGCTATTTTGTGTCAATTTTTAGGAGAATGATGTGCTTAATGTTTTTATTTATACCCATATTCTCGATTTATGCTTAGGTATAGTTATCTTATGTGTTTTGTAGGATTTTTAGACTTTTTACCCAACATTTGACCATAAATAGATACATTTTGACCTTCCCCATGAACATCCATGTGTTGCTACGCCCATGGGGCAAGAAAAGAGAAGAAAGCCTCGGTTCCAGTCTAAAGTATGATCGAACTGTGGTACTTGCCACGGACCGTAGTGAGCCTGTAACTGCTATCTTTTCATCTTCATTCGGCTATGTGGCTGAGATCAAGCAAGCTCCTCTATAAATAGCTTCGTTCTGTAGCCATAGAAGCCAATTCCTGGAACAATAAAAAGCATAGATTAGTGCTTTAGCCTAGTTTCTTTCTTTCTCAAAATTTATAGGTTTCTAGTTTGATTTTTAGTTTTGGTGAGAAATCTTGAGTGTATGTGTTTGGTTTTTTTTTTTTTTAGGCGGCTTGAAGCCCTTGGTTGAAGACCATCTCAGTCAAGCCTTTCTCATAGATTTCGCCGGATTGTTGGTTAGTTTCGTTCATTTCTTGATCATGTCTGAGTAGTTTTCTTTTATCTAGGGATTTAGTAGTTTGTGGAAGTATAGTTGGATCATGTTTTAATTTGTGGAATTGTGTTTATTTTCGTGATTGGTTTGATTTCATTTACCAAGTGTTATTCATGTGGCGAGTAGATTTTTGGCCAAAGTTTGCTTGTTCACTTGAAACAAACAAGTGAAAAACTGAAAGGTGACATTTGGTTGCTGGACTGCTTGATTAAACCTAACGTGGAGTCATCTCGAAAGAGAGATTTGTAAGTTAGGAGGACTGGAGAGTAATCGAATATATTAAATTTGGATTAAGGAAAATTAGTTTGAAAAAATGACTTTTGCTTAGTTTAGGCAAATTTGATTGATTTCAAAAGAATAGATCTAATTTCTAAATAGATTGCAATTCCTCGAGATTAACCGATTAAGAAAAGCACATGATTATTGTTTGATCCAATACTTTTCCAAAACTATGAGAATTCTTAGACATATTCTCTCTTTAATTGATTTAGAATTGTGAATTGGAGACAGTGAAATCAAAACTAATTGAATTAGAATTTTACTTAGCATATTCTGACAGGTAAGACTTAGTAAGTTACATTAGTCCCTGAGGAACGATATCTTTATCTATATTACTGCTACTCATGCGCCTGCGGTAGTCTCAATCAAGTTTTTTGTTGTTCTATTCGGCTTCTGATGCCTGTTTTTTGGTTTGGCATGATTGTGCTTTGTATATGAAGTTAGCGGTAGTTTTTGTAGTTTTTTGGTTTTAGTTTTATTTAGTAGTGCATTTAGTTTTCTTTTCATTCAAGATTGCATTTTAGTTTCTTTCTTTGTTTTAGTTTCTTTGCATTTTTAGTTTGCATTGTTATTAGGAGCATGCCCAGAAAAACACAAAATAAAAATGAAAGAATTAAAACAAAAATCCTCCGATGATCATCTTTCTAGATTTGGTAAACTTCTATGATTTAGTTTGATGCTTTGATTCGCCCGAATTGTGTATAAAATATTTACGAATGAGTTTTCAAAATGATCTCTATATTTTGACCATATATTGGATGGGAGTCGATTTACCCCATGAGTCTTTACATAATTTTAGCATATGTTTACTAGTGACTTAGTTTTGACCTTGGTAGATGTCCCATGAGATTCGAGCTTTTAGAGGCTATTCATCGTTTTTAGTCTCATATTTTCTTTCAAGCTTGACTCTTCCTTGACATCATTTCTCTAAAACTTGCTTTGATTCTTATTCAAGATCACATTTTGCATATACATTTAGGCAACATGATTGAGGCATTTTTCTTTTTTTGGATTTCTTGAAACCCACGGCCAAATAGTCACCTTTTGCGTATATTGTATCCCTTACTAACCCCTTTCAGCCTATATCCATTTTTCTTGATTTAAACCTCATGTTGTAGCCCATGGCTAAATACTTGTCTTACCCTTAAGCTAAGACTAGAGGAGTGTTTTATTCTTTTGCATCAAGTATAATAGGGCATTGGTAAGGTGGATTGTTATCTTTTGGGGAATTTGACTGCTTGGTGCAGGGGTGTGAGATCTTTATAAATTCCTTGTTTAATTGTATAAACTTTAAAGAAGAGTTGAAATTTAAAGTTCATTATAGATTTCCCATTGGCTATCCTTATTTTCAAGAAAAAAAGAAAAAAAAAAAAAGAAGGAAACGATCATGATGAAAAAAGAAAACGAACATTAGAAAAAAAATCGAAAGAATGTGGTAGCCTTGGTGGGATTGTAAGATATTTGTGATTTTCGACTCTTTCTCTTTTCAATTGGGGATGTGCTTCGTTGATTAATTGATATGGTTTAAGAAGGATGTAGTATGATGCATTCAGATTGTTTAGCTCTTAGTCTACGACTTCTACCTCCTTATTTCCAAAACATTTGTTCCCATCGTACCTTTACCCATAGCCCCGCTACAACCCTATGAAAGTCCTCATGATTGTCTAGTGTGTTTGCATTTTAGAGATTGCGAATTTGAGAATCTTGTCAAGCCTATAATAGATTTGAGCCTAAGGAACAAGAATTGAGAGAACCTTCATCCTTATAAACACATGAGTGATGAGAGCCACATACCTATAGTGAGGTTCCACCGGCCTTGCTAGCCTACTTGTTTCATAAGATTGAAATGATTGTATTTGACGATTTGGGGGAGATTGATTTAAGTTTGACATTGTGGTCTATTAAAAGGATTTTGCAAATTTCATTCTCTAATCAGTTTATTAATGATTTTTGCATCTTTTTGGCCTACCTTTGGATCAGCTTTGTCATTTGAATGTACCTATATCTATCTGAGGAGGTTGTGTAAATTTTTGGTTTTTGCATTTGCTTAAGGACAATCAACAGTTTAAGCATGGGGGAGTTTGATAGGTGCTTGATGTATACATCATTTTAAGGCTATTTTGTGTCAATTTTTTGGAGAATGATGTGCTTAATATTTTTATTTATACTCTTATTCTCGATTTATGCTTGGGTAAAGTTGTCTTATGTGTTTCATAGGATTTTTAGACTTTTTACCTAGTATTTGACCATAAATAGATATATTTTGACTTTCCTCATGGACACCCATTTGTTGCTACGCCCGTGGGGCAACAAAAAAGAAGAAACCCTAGTTCCAGTCCAGACTACGGTCGGACCGTAGTACCTGCCATAGACCGTGGTGAGCCTGTAACTGTTGTCTTTTCGTCTTCATTCGGCTATGTGGCGGAGATCAAGTGAGCTCCTAATGTGGAATTGTCTCGAAAGAGAGATTTGCAAGTTAGGAAGACTAAAGAGTAATTGAATATATTAAAGTTGAATTAAGGCAAACTAGTTCGAAACAATGACTTTCACTTAGTTTGGGCAAATTTGATTGATTTCGAAAGAATAGATCTAATTTCTGAATCGATTGTAATTCCTCGAGATTAACCAATGAGAGAAAAGCACATTATTGTTGTTTTGATCCAATACTCTTCATAACTATGAGAATTCCTAGACATATTTTCTCTTTGATTGATTTAGAATAGTGAATTAGAAATTGTTAAATCAAAACTAATTGAATTAGAATTTTGCTTAGCACGTTCTAACAGGTAAGACTCAGTAAGTTACATTAGTCCCTGAGAAACGATATCTTTATCTATACTACTGTTACTCGTGGGCTTGCGATAGTCTCAATCAACCAGAAACTATCTTGTTGGTCCCTTCTTCAAATGGCTGATGAGGGTAGAAACCCGCCATGTAGAACTAAGTAAATCCAATGAGGTTTATCTTCATTCACTATCATCCCACTGGAATTTTTCTCCAGCAAGCACCATGAAGGTTCCCACCTCATTTTTGGCAGTGATAATTTCTGGAAAAGTAGCTCTTGGATTAGGAAGTAGGGACAGTAGGGTATGGAGGAGAAAGAGGTGGAACGTCGACCAAACATGTAGAGATCATAAGGGACTTTGGTCAATGTAGGCGCAGTTTATCCCAAACATCCCCAATCCTTTCATCAGCAACTATAATGGGACATGTCCTAGGATGTCCCACTATATCGTCTAAAATCATCCCTTCCAAGGAAGGGAGGGAGGACTACGAGAAAAACATCCCATATCACTTGGGCTTACCAAACCCTGAAGTAAGACCAGCCACCTAGGACAACCCTCAAGTGGTTATAAAGGCTATGGCCTCAAGCAAAGCCAAAAAGGCACGGGTTATTGAGGTTGTCATTCAGAAAAGACATCCCACATTTTCTTTTCTTCTTTCCTCACTTTAAACCTTCTGCATGTTGTTCGAAGTGGGAAATAATGGTTAATATCCTCCTATATTTAATATGAGGGATAGGAACCATCCCTATATGAGTCTAGTTTAAGCTCCAGTCTCTATTATTGCAAGCCATTATTAACAGAAATGGTTCAAGAAAGACAAGAAAAGGTTGGAAGAAACTTTGTAAAGCTTCAAAATTCTTTAGAGAAGTTTTAAAAGGGGATAAAAGATTTTTTGAATAAATTTTACTCTAAAAAGTTCAATTTATAGAAGATTTGGCAAAAATAAGCCAATAGATTGGAGGGAAAAACCCTAAGAGGCGCAAGTCCAATGACAAATGTTCAGAAACTATACCAGCCATCATTGTCGTCATGGGAAAACAAAGAGAAGGAGAAAAAACACTCAATTTAGGATATTTAAGTTGCCTTGAGTGGATGTTGAAAACTTTCTTCGGCAAACGGAAACTAATAGCTGATGATTTGGATTTCTAAAATAAAGGTTCGAATTTAGGATAAGGGAACTTTTCAAAAGATGGATAAAAAGCTATTGGAAAATAATAGGCTAAGCCTCTTTAGGAAACAATTCTAGGTCAATGAAGGGAGAAAAACCCAACCTGAGAAAGCCCTTAGGATCTTGACAAACCCTTAGGGTCTTGACAAACCCTTACTTCAACCTAAATAACACCTAAAGAGTTAAATTGGCTAGGTCTGATGATTAGTTGAGGCGTGTATGATTAAAATCTAGCATACCTTAAGTGGCAAATGATTCTGGTAGACAAAAATATTGTGCCAGATACCAATAGGAGCCGAGGAAACAGATTGATTGGATCGACTAAATCACCAGAATTGAACATTGGGCGAAGCCCAAGTAAAAAGATTAATATAACCTAGTTCAATGAAAGCTTGGCTTATTTCCCTACGAGCATGAGTTGTGAAAAGGGATAAGAGATCTAGCTAAGGCAGCATAAACATATTTGGATATGATAAGCATCTTTAAAGCTAAATAAAATTAGGAATAAAATTTATATCTAAAAGATATGGAATCCAAGTTAAATTCTCCTAAGGGAACCACCCTAAAACCTATATAAACAAGTCATGGTTAGACCTAAGAGTAAGCATATCAACAACAGGCAAAAACAAAAGCTTGATAGATATTGTGTGTCAATGGAGTGGCCCTTGCTTATTCCTGAAGCTTTTGTTGTCCATATTAACTCATACATATCTTATCACTTCCAATTTTATTAAAATACTACCTAAGAGTTTCTGTTTGAAAACAAGTGGTGCTTGGATTGCTCTTATGAGGATGTGACCAAATAGGTATGGGAGGGCCGCTTAAGTGAAGATGAAATCAAAAATTTTATGCTCAAGGCGAGGAAGTGCTCCGGTAATTTCTTGTACTGGAATAAGGATAATTTCGACCTTGTTGGAGCTGAAATCCATAAGTTTGAAGATGAGTTGAAACTCCAACATGATGCTAAGGCTAGATGTGATATACTACGCCAGATTCCAGAGTGGAGGCGAAAGGAGGAAATGATGTGGTGGCAACGAGTTAGAGTGGATGTTTTGAAGTATAGGGAGTCAAATACACGATGGTACAGGAAGGCTTGAAATACAATTTCCAAGCCCTGAGATGAAGAAGGGGTGTCTCATGCTGACCACGTAAAATTTGAAGACATTGTAACTAGTCATTTTTCTCATTGTTTCACTGGAGCTGTCAACCGTGATATGGAGTTGGTTCTTGGGTGTACTCAGCCTAGAGTGATAGACGCTATGAATGATTAGCTGGGTTTGCCGTATACTAATGCGGAGATTGAGGTAGTGTTAGCATTGATGAATTTCCACAAAGCGTCAGGCCCCAATGGCCTATGTGCTGGTTGTTACCAAAGGTATTGGCATATAGTAGGTGATGAGGTGTCCATGGTTATTTTAGTAATTCTGAAGGGCCAAGACATCCCTTCCAAGATTAATCACGTGTTCATAGCGTTTATTTTGAAGAAGCCCAATGATTGTGTCAATGCTGGAATTCCGTCCAATTAGGTTGTGCAATGCCATCTACAAGTCGGTTACAAAGGTACTATCCAATAGGCTCAAGCCTCTATTGCCTAATATTATTTCTGAGTCACAAAGTGCCTTTGCACTTCGATGATTGATTACCAATGATATCCTTGTAGCTTATGAAATTTTCCACTCAATTCATAGTGATGCTAAGGTGGGGAGTGCTATGGTTACAAAACTCTACATGTCAAAAGCTTACGGCCGGGTTAAGTGGCCTTTCTTACAGAATCTAATGCTTCAATTGGGCTTTAGATGGACTTGGGTTGATCTTGTCAGGAGATGTGTTACGTTAGCATCCTTTGCTTTTTTTAGTTAATGGAACACCCAAATGTTGTGTTGTATCTAGCAGAGGCCTTTGACAAGGTGATCCTATTTTGCTATACCTGTTCCCAGTTTGTACAGAATGACTCTCTGGCTTGCTAAGAAGAACTATTGAGGAGGGAGTCGCCTATGGTTACCATGTTTGCCAAGAGGCCGGCCAGATTTCCCACTTGTTGTTTGCAGATGATAATTTTTTTTGGGGGGGTTCAGGGCAGAGGATAATTAGGCTATTGGAGTGAAACAGGATGTTAACACTTATAAGCCAGCTTCTGGGCAAAGTGTCAATTTTGCGATGACCAATATCATGTTGAGTAATGTAATAGCCGGAACCTAATCCATATTAATTCTTTTAGTTAAACCCAAATTAATAAAGTCGAGCTTCACATTTTAATTCAGCATTTGAAATATTTATGTGTTTGTAGCTTGGGACAACAAGTGGCCCTGAAATAAGATTTAGTCACGTTCCATATAAAATCATTCATAGCCGATAAACAAATAAATAGATCAGCATATAATGTGCTCGCCCATTTTTCATAAATAAAACATTAACATGAACAAAAGAGATAAAAATAAATGCAAATTTACATATCAACTTACATGGACGGAATTTAGAATTCTTCTTCCAACTAATTTACGAAATTAGTTACATAAAAATTTTATTAAAGATAACAGGTGTATGGATGAAGAATGATTTCATATTAAGTGTGTGTTTCGTAGGGGGTAAAATCATTTTCCCGAAAAATAATTTTCTTATTTTACGTTGTTTGGAAAAAAGCGGAGGGGAAAATCATTTTCATACCTCCTGAGAAGGAAAATTATTTCCCGTAAAAATGGCCGTAAAATCATTTTCCTGGTGCTCGAAAACAACCCTGCTTCTGTAACTTCTGTTCGATTTTAGGAAAGTTTCAGCAACGTTCGAAAGCTTTACTCCCTCTCTTGAATTTGAAAGTTTTGGTTTTCGCCATTGTTGGAAGTCGGTTGAAGCACTCTCGCCGCTGTATTCGAGAGTTTTTAAAATCGACTTCAAGTGCGCCATTAGAATCAAGAAAAAATCGAAAGAGAACCCGTGACGACGATTTGGAACTTCAAAATATCTGCACCTAAATGGCAGAAGTCGCTATGACTCTACAAAAGATATCTAAATTCAAGCTTGACGTTGACCTTCTTTATTAAGAAGCAATGAAAACCGAAGGGTTTGAAGAGGACTTTTTGGGTAGCGCTTTCGATCACCTCGTAGAGCGTGAAAACCTTGCAAATGGCTTTCTAACGAAGAGCGACAAACTGAGAAGGATTTGGCTTGAAAAATTCAAGGAGAACAATTGAATGAAGTGATATTTCTCTCTCTCTCTTTTTTGGTCTCCCCTTTTTCTGGCTAAGGAGAACAAACAGTTGAGAATTATGACTTGTGACTATTTGATGACTTTGTAAGCACTGCTTGATGACTAAATTGACCATTTATCTATTAGCTTAGCCTATTACTATCAAACACTTGAGAATTATAGTATTGGAAAATGGTTTTTCATTCTGCCAAACAGCAGAAAATGATTTTCCGAAAAAATAATTTTCCATTCTATCAAATAGCAGAAAATGTAGGTGGAAAATTATTTTTCTTGGGAAATCATTTTCTATGGAAAATTATTTTCCAGAAAAATAATTTTCTTCCCTACCAAACACACCCTAAAATAAACTGGTAGAGTTGAAAATAATGGCTAATGGAGGTGGAATTGTGATGAATTATTTTATTTTAGGTAAAGACTACACCCAAGTGACAGCCCAAGATCCCTGACAATAGACAGGAGTGAGTTGAAATTTAGGACCCAAAAAAAAAGAAAAGAAATGGATAAATCAAAATTCTGGGCGAGATGGTTTAAGA
Source organism: Carnegiea gigantea (assembly GCA_029747015.1). Lineage (NCBI taxonomy): Eukaryota > Viridiplantae > Streptophyta > Magnoliopsida > Caryophyllales > Cactaceae > Carnegiea > Carnegiea gigantea. Next base: position 147,534 of record JAKOGI010000948.1, read on the forward strand.
AGCTTGAGTGACCTTGCCTTTCTTCTTCCCCCACATGCACAGGCATGCTAAACGCCCCTCCCCTGTTCTGCCTAGCGATGTCACCGCCCAGCATGTGACTTCTGCTATCATTGCCGGCCAGAGCAGTCGCCGACACTACCTGACTGTGCAAACCTCTCTCCCACTCCTTTTTCCTTTGGTTTTTGGTGTTTGTAAGATTAAGTCCAAGCTCCTCTTCCCTTGCCTTGTACCGCTTTCTTACTTAGTTTAGTTGAGAAATTATTCTCTATTGACATTAGATGGGTATTATGATATAATTTTGAAGCCTGTAATGATAGGTTAGAGTTGGAACGTATGGAGTTTTATGGGTATCCAATTCCATGGAAGAATGGATTTTGTGTATGAGTTATGAATACAAGCTCAAATGGGTTAGTTAATTGAAATTTGAAGGTGTTTTGTTGGGTTTTAAAAGAAATTAAAGGTTGATTGTGTGGGTGTCAGGTTCTTGCCATTGAAGGGTTTAAGGGGCAAAGAGAGGCGTGAGGTTGAAGATGAAAGGAATGAGGGAAATAGTGTCTATGGAAGAATGTTGACATAAATTAATGAATCATAAGTTTGGAGTTGATTTGGAATATTGATTTTGTAATTTGAGTGTGTTAGTTACTGAAAGTTCTTATTAATAATTTGACAAAACTAGTGAGGATGGAAGGTTATGATTTTGTTAATGGCAAAAATTAAGTGTTAATGTTACACAAATTAAAAGGGTGACTAAAGGTTGAAACATGCTTAAATGAGTTAGAAATGAGTGATTTCGTTGTAGTTCAAACAAGCAAATGATAATTAAAGTCCACCCAAGATTTTAAAAAATAAATTAATTAATATCTTCTCAATTTGACTGCAAAATTATAATACCCCATTCAGAATAAAGTTGAACTATAAATTGGGCATATGTAAGCTAATTCCTTTTGTTAATAGATTATTAGTTAATAAAGGATGGAAATTGAACAATTAATAACCACGACAAAGAAAATGTTAACACTAATAGAGGTAATAATAACAACACTAATATATAAAAGGAACTTTAACGTATCTAATGTAATCAATTTAATGATAAACGGAGAATAAGGCTTATTTATAAATTCAAGCAAATAAGTATGTGCCCGCCAGTTATTAAGGAAAAAAATAGTGAAATACCAAATAAAATATGGATCATTTAGAAGGAATGTAATAACACAAACTATTTAAACCTTACTAATAATGAAAGATCGATTTGAAACAAAAGCGAGGTCACTTTCATTATTGTTGAGCCATGAACGACTACTTTTTAAGAGAGGGAGAGACATTTTCAAATCTAGGTATGTTTACTACCTGTACGATTCAAAAATTCACATGTCTTTTATAAAAACCAAAATTATCGTAATAGACAAGTATTTAGTGAATCATTTTCATGCATTGTTTTACCATATAATCAAGTGGACCCATCAGTTATCAGAGTTATTAAGGCTTAGGCCCATCAATTCACCAGGGTGCTGTAGCACAGACTTCCCCGATCGGCCTAGGAGTTGTCTACCTACTCAATGATTGCATTGTACATATGAGTTCATCAATTTTTGCTCTGCTTTTAGATAATAACCGGTAAGTGGTAACAGTTTTATTTTTCCTCTCCAAATTTTGATTTGAAATGAATTGAAATGCATATGCTCACTGAAAAATGAATTTCTATATTTACAATATAGGAGTAAATATATTGAGCTTTGGCTCACTATTTGAATATTTTGTGCTTTGTGCTTTAGGCAAATAAATTGTGAAGTCCTAACATCACAAAGGCCCCAAAAGTGAGGAGACAGTCAATGGAGTTAAACAAGCTCATATTGACATTTTTAAAAGTCATGGTTCATCAAAGTGTATGCGTCGTAGGTTGCTGGATTGACAGCGGAGTTTGAATGTGAATAAATTTTGTACCATTTAGAGAACACGTAAGCTAGAATGTGTTATCATGTTTGTATAAGTGAGTTAACCCAGCCGTATCCTTTCTAGGATGACGGTGGCGGCCTAACCATTACATTTTCAACGTATTGACCACTAATAGTTAGCCATTTAAGATTAATGTCGTGACTAAGAAGAAGGGAGTTACAAGTAAAGGGGTCAAAGTGGAAAAACAGTCTCACATCACTCACACATTGGATATCAGGAAGGTATTGTCACAGGACAAGTCTTTGGGCCTTGCGATGTTTGTGGGCCACTGCCAGAAGAAACCATTTCTGTTTATTGTCAACCTCACGCAAAGAGATTATCAAGCTGGATGGATCAGTTAGTGTTCTGGGCAGGGAGGGAAGTGCTGATAAAAGTTGTAGCTCAAGCGATCCTCACATATGCAATGAGTGTGTTCAAGTTTTTAGCGGGCTTATGCAGTCAATGTGGTCAACTATTAATCATTTTGGTGGATCATAGCCAGGATGAGAAGAAGAATCATTGGATCAGCGGTACAACATTACACAAAAGCAATCAGAATGGGGGGCTTGGGTTTAGGGAGATGGAAGCCTTCAAGTTGGTATTACTGGTGAAACAGGTATTGCGGCTAGTGAAAGATAGGTCTTCCCTTGTTGGTAAAATCCTTAAGGTAAGGTGCTTTCCTAACTGCGACATTTTTAATGCTACAATGGGGAATTGACCTAGATAGTTATACTTTGCGTAGCATTTTGACTGCTTGTCGACTTGTTAGGGATGGCTCATTTTGGCTTATTGGGAATGGTAGGCCCTTGAGTATATGGGAAAGGCGTTGGCTTCCTCGGCCCACTTCATTTCTTTATCTAACTGCTAGGCTGGCTAATTGACGTGACCATTTTGTGAGTGATTAAATTGACACTAATCGATGTTATTGGCATGAAGACCTTATGAGGGAATTCTTTTGCCACGTGACGTGGACGTTATCTTAAACATTCTACTATGCTCTTCTTGGCCGAGTGACATGCTTACATCATGCATAGCTCGGAATGGCAAGTTGCCTGCAAGGTTTGCATACCACTTACAGATTAATAAAGTAACTAGTATGTTAAAGGGCCCATCTTATATTGATTCTAAATAGTGGAAGTGTTTGTGGACTTTGGATATTCCCCGTAGAATACATGTTTTTGCATGGAGACTATGTCATAATGCATTGCCAACAAGGGGGAATATTGCTAGGAGGATCTCCGAGTTTAATATTAGTTGTGCTATTTGTGGCCATTGCTAGGAGTCATGAGGTTCATATTCTGGCTCAATGTCCTCTGGTACTTCAAGTTTGGGAGAGAAGCAAGCCTGATGGAGGTTTTTGGGGTAGGAACTTTCGGTCTCTAACGGACTGGTTTGAGCTGACAGCGTATAAGATGGATTCAGATCAAATGGGAAAAGCTGTCGCGATCATTAGGAAAATTTGGAATTCAAGAAACAGGTTGATATTCAAACCGCATGATGGTGATCTTACCGGGTTGAGTAACCATGCCGTTGATTTTGTAATGACTTACATGGCGGCAAAGGATAGGACGACCGAGGGATGAATGGTGCAAATCAAATCCTGTTGGGGGCCACCTACGACTGGAACTTTGAAGCTAAATTTTGACGGGAGTCAAGGTAGGAGAGGACGGGTGGGGACGACGGGAGTCAAGGTAGGAGAGGACGGGTGGGGACGAGGTTTTGTGGCGCGGAGACATAAGGGGGAGGTATGTTTGGCAGGGGTTCAACACGGCTTGAGGTTCTTCGAACTGATCATTGAACAAGCCAAGGCTTGTGCGAGTAGTCTCCAAGCAGCGAAGCAACATATACGGATTTTTGAACCTTGCCGTGGAGGGTGATTGCCTTCCTTCGATTCAAAAAATCAAGCACTGCGTGATTGATGATAATGTGTTAGGTTTCATTGTTAGAGACATTTTGGAACTAGCTAAGCCATTTAATTTTATTTTGTTTTGGTTTGTCAAAAGGAGGAGCAATAGACTGGCACACGAACTAGCTCATTGGCAACCTATAAGCCTTGAGCTGAGTGTGAGAATTGATGATATCCTAGTTGACATTGTATCTAAAGCATCAGATGACATGTATGCTTTTATTGCCACGAATTTAATATAACCCCTCCTTTTATGATAAAAAAACACACACAAGAGCACACAAAGTCACATAGATGCCTCAGGCTTATTTCTCTAATTAACTCCTTGAATTCTCTTAATTTGAGCATTGAAGGCTCTTGAAGAGAAATTTCACCACCTCAAGAATCAATTTGCAGGAACTCTTTGGACGGTTTCACAGGTTCCAAGGATTCCAATAAAAGCCCAGACATTTACTCTGTGCTAAAACACTATTCTTACCGATCTACCATAGAGGACTTGTAGAGACTGGGCTCTCAATGAAATTGAATGTGGTAGTACTAAGACTGCACATGACTTGATTTAATATGATTTTAAGGGGGAATCATATAAGATTTTTAATAAAATGACTTGAAAAATTTTCAAATCTAATGAACTATCACAAAATATAATTTAAAACAATCCAGTTTATCATTTGGGTCTTTGCGTTAAGTGACACATGTGAAATTAACTTTTTATAATATTATTAAAATTAAAAGACATAATCTAGCGACATGTTACATTGTATAGTGACACAATTAATAAAGATATACATTTTCCAAAAAATTGTAAGAACATTACTATCATATGGACATTAGCATCAATAAATTGTGTCCATTTGTGCTAAGTCACTCTTTACTTATCTATTTTTTCGTTGTACTTCAGAAATTTGCTTAAACTAAGTTAACTATTCTATAATGGAAAACATTCCAAATGAACAAATGATTACAGTTTGGTATGAGTTGCGCCACAGTTTGAGCTATACTGTCAGCACTTATAAATAGTATACACTAGAACTATTCTCCTTATGATGCAAGGGTTGAGTTAGATAATATATTAATGTCCATATTTATAAATAATTCATGAATAATATCATTTTCATCACTTAGATTTGTTTTATTAGTTGAATAACATATCTATTGAATCTTTTCTATTTACGCATGTCTTATTTTGTATATTTAACTAAATGTTTATTAATCACATTTCTAAGAAACGGATTAAGGTGAAGGTGAAAGATCTTGTAAAGTATATAAAGAAAAGTTAAAAAAGAGTTGTACGCATGTAAAAGACACAAAATAAATTAAAGTTCTAATTAATATGCTAACCAATAAGTTATAACACTTGATAAAAATATGGTGAAATCACTCAATTTTATATATAGTTATATACATATTTTGAATCATTATCAAATACATACAGTTTGAAAAATTCATAGCTATATCACTTAATGGAAGAAACTTTTTTAAAAAATTAGGGTTACTGGTTACCGATTCGGTTTCATTCGAGAGTTTGGAAAATTGGTTAACTATTTTTTCCTAGAGTAGAAAAAAAAGTTAATTTGAAAAATGAAAAATAGGTATAAAATATAAATTTCTTAATTATTTGCAAACTGTTAGCTAGTAATTGAACTGAAATTTGGTTAATCAATCTGAAAAATTAGTGAAAGAGTTTTTACAGTTTAGATTCGGTTAGGATTTTGGTCGAGCGTAACCAAAATTTGTTGACCAAATATCAAGTAATTGACTTTTGCAGTCGGAAATTTTTGAACTAAAAAATCAGTTAACCACTTTTTAGTTAACCAAAATTTTGATTGACTAATTTTGCTGATCTTACTTTTTTAGTGTTAGAATCCATAACTTTTATATTTAAAGCAAGAGCGGTACATGTAATTTAGCAGGTTTTTTTTAACGAGCCATTCAGGTTTAGCAAGCCAATAAAATTAATTATATGCCATGTGAAAAAGAGGAGTGTGAATACTCCAGTGAGGAGGTATGAGATAATCAACATCGTCAAAGGCAAAAGAGGGAGGGGACAACCAAAAAAAAGTTTGGACGAAGTGATTAGAGAGGATTTAAAAGTTGTCGGTTTGACGGAGGACCTGGCTCAGAATAGGAAGTTGTGGCGGGATAGGATTAAGATCTTAGATCGCAGAAAGTTGACCCCGTAGCTATCTTTTGGGTGCAGTAGCAGCGTGCTGGTAGTGGTTTCTTGCGTATATTGTGTTTGTTTGCAGGTACCACTTTCTTCTTAGAAGAGGCATCGCTTACTTACTGCTAGTTGTTGAGGTAGGTTACCCTCCTCGGATTTATTGTTCTTATATTACATAGCTCCAGCAACTTGTCTTTTTAATTTATCATAGTCATTCCTTGCGATGTGTCCTTTTTTCCATTAAACGTTTTTTTACAAAGTCTTCCTTGTTTAAATATTTTCACAAAATTCTTTTTTGTGGGTCTCTTGAAAACAGTCTCTGTACGAGTAGGAATACTGGTAGGAGTAAAGTTGTCTACAACTGGATCTCCTCAGACCCTGTGAAAGCGGAATCCGCACTGAGAAGTGGTGTTATTGTTAGTCTATTAGACTTGCAAATTCTTTTTTTCGGTGTGGTTAATTGAATTGTTATGAAATTTGTGTTAGGGCGGTGATTGTGAGAAACTCAGGCTATATTCAGCAACAATATTTGGAGTAGCGCCTAGCGTTTTGATCAAGCCAAGATGTTAATGACTCAATTTTTAGTGTTTGGTACCCCATTATTTGGAGTAGGCACTTAAAATTTTGAGTAATATTTCTGAAAAACTAATAATATTAGCTTTTGAATTTCAAAAGTAACAGATAGTATTTTTGGTAAAAAAATATCATTTGCTAATTTCATCTTTAAAAATTATGCATATTTTTTTTATGTCCATGTATATTAATCAGCCAATCAATTGCTCAATTTACAGATCATGTGTTTTCCAATTGCTCAACTAAATAGCTATTTGCGGTCTTCTTCTTCTTCTTCTTCTTCTTCTTCTTCTTCTTCTTCTTCTTAAAAATCCAAGGGTTAATAGGTTACAAACAACATATAGTTGAGCAAGAAACTGGACTCGATAAAACTACCTCCCAAACACCTCAAACTAGCTAAGAAACACTAGTCACAACAAGGGCCATTAGGAATAGGACGGAAGACAAGTTGGATGACACGGAATGCTATGAGAACAAGCATGTGTTACATAGAATCGATCATTGAAGCTTTTATAGTGGTGCTGTTTGGTGTTAACCATCACATTGTAGTCAGGACATGTTCTTTTTGACTAATGAGGAGTATCTATTAGTGCTTATTATTCAAACATGTTGATTGAGTTGAAAAATATTGAATCATGTTAAATCATACTGAATCATGCTGAAATATGACGAATCATGTTAAAACATGTTGAAACATATTGAATAATTGAACAGAATATAACTAAGTGTTTTCAATAAATACTTAAAATTGTTGAATTATGATAAATTGTGCTAAATGATGGTGAATTGTGCTGAATGTTACTAAATTGTATTAAAAATTATTAAATGCTGATTACAAGTACTTATGATAAATTAAAAAGAATATATCCTTAATCTTAACAGTTGATGGATAAAATTTAATCCCTACCACGGATTACTTATATTTTATTATTAATTTAAGTTAATTCATAGATTAGGTTTAGTGACCAAAATACACTAATATTATTACCGTTTGTTTAATATTTGGTTGGGACTAGGGGTGGGCAACGGATTGGGTCGGGTCGGACTGGGCCATCCCATTAACTAAGAGGGCCGTGTCGGGCCCAATACATTTGTTAACGGGCCGGGCCGGGTTATGGGCCAAATAAGCCCGACCCGCCCATTATCACCTAATGAGTGTTTTTGGTTAGTTAATTTAACAACTAATGTCCATATTATTTTCCAATCAAGCTAAACTAGTCCAAATTTAAAGTTAGAAAATATACAACCAATTGTAATCCAAATTACAATAGGCTCAAATTCAAAATACACCATTGAACCATTCCAAATTAACGATGATAATTTCTAAAACCAATTCTACCAAGTGATAAAGTCCAGCTTTGATCACGAAGCCACGGATTAGAAAGTCCTGCACTTGAATTTCATATGAAAATATTAGCATCATATAAGTGTTGCTCACAAGTATAATTCAGTAAATATAATTTATTATAATAAGCAAAAGAACTAATTACCTAAAAAAAAGACTTGTATTGTCCTCCTCATCCTCATATGCTCCTTCCTTGTCTGAATTAGAATCATTATCGACCACTAAAGTTGCATCATAGTCTGCACGTCTCCAGTCTTGCAAACATACTAGTGCTTGTATGGTCTTTGGTTTCAATGCACTACGAGTCAGGGAGATGGTTTTGCCCTTGAATTGAAAGCTCAAAACAAATTGCAAGCTCAAAGAACAGCAATAAGACCACTTGAATTGAACGCTAACTTGCAGTAACCACAAGTACTACAAAATCAATAGTAAAATTGAAGAATAATGGCTCCGAAATATAAATTACTTCATCCCTGGAATCCAAATCGATCAACAGATGAGTAAAATTAAACCCAGAAAAGAGAGATAAGAAGAGACCTCGAAATCAAAACTTGGCCATTTCAAGCTCAATTGCAGGATTTAAGTTTCATACAAATACCATGTTACCCAGAAACAAAATTCTACCAGATGGACATGGCATTCAACATTCAACATTCTACCCAGAAACTAAGCTTCCTTTTAGTATTGCTTGATCTAAAATAAAGAATAAAGCATCAATAAAAGATATTTTGAAGTTCAGATGAACTTTTCTACCAGACTAAAGGTCTCAACATTCTACCAGATCTGAACCAAAATAATCGACTCAAGCCCATATCTAAAAAATCAAAGAATGAACTTTCTTCCCAACCCACATCTAAATTCAACCAATAATGAAGAAATCCCTCAAAGATTCCGTGATTTACCTCTAAAAACCGAAGATAGAAGAACAGTTCTTCAATTGAGCGCTTCACTGTGAACAACACCAGATGGATGACTAGAATTATTGCGAGAAGAGAATGAGAGTGAGCAGATTCTAAGAATTCCACTTTGATTTTGCCATACGAGTCCCAATCAAAGACTAGAATCCGTTTTTGCAATGCTGATTTCGATAGTAGAGAGTGAGAAAGACAGATTGACAAGCGGGAGAGGGCTAGATTAGGGTTAGGATAGAGATAGTGTGTTAGTGAGTAATAGGCAATCACTCAGGCCCGCTTCCCAACCCGGTCCAGACCCGCTATATTACTTTTATTGGCAGCCCGTTTAGGGCCCGGTTCAGTTTAGGTCATAAACGGATTTTTGTCCCTTTTTAAGGCCTATTCATTTATGCCCAATGGACACCCAGTCCATTGCCCAGGTCTAGTTGGGACTCTCAATAATTCCTTCTTCTTCAGCTAGCTGAAAGACGTTATCCGTCATGCATCTTGAAGCAGCAAGTTGTCTTCCTTCTCTGGGACTCGCACTCATCCACACTTAAATAATATATCAATTTTAAAGTAGATTAATAGTTCTATAACAACATAATTATTGTTTCTATTCTTTTTTTTTGCTTAAATTATTTTAAGTTCCATTTGTTTTCATATCCTAACAATACGATATACTATTTACTATTTTTTCAAATTTCTCTAACATGGGAGACATCCAATATCTTTTAGTGGGTTTATCTTAGTAGTTAAAAATGGACTATATTTTAATTTAAATTAATTTATAAAAAAATATTACAATATTAAAAATTACTACATAAAATATATAAATTATTACTTCTTTTACTTCAATGTAGTATTACATTAATTCAATCATATATCGACATGTATAAAGCCAAGTAATCCCACATGGCCATTATACATGTTACCTACATATTATCATACGTTGTCATATATGTTTAACAGAGACTAATATTGTTGTATAACCATTAGCTCTTATCCATTTACAACAATGTCAGGATCAAATCTAAAAGAAAGAGAGTGAAAACATTTAAAATTAAGGCTAAAAATGATTAAACAATTAAAAATATCAAAATCAATTATTGCAGATCAAGTTAACCATATGAGGACTTAGCGACAAATAAAGAAGTTAAAAGAATATAAGAATGTAATAAATAATTACATTTATAAAATATAATAAATTATAGTTAATAATAATATTAAAGTTGATTAATATATCTCAATTAACATCCACCAATTATAAATTGCCAACTCATTATTTATGCCACATCATATTACCCTATGTCATGCATACATTACTTGTAAATAACTTTTAATTTGTGGAGAAGTAAATAAAGTGATAAATTTTTAATCAAATGGGTAAAGAGTTTACTTATAAATAACTTTTAATTTGTGGCCCAACACATGCACACAATTTTAATCAAATGGAGACTGTGCAAATTAAGATTGAGCAACCTTACTCTGATACCATGAAGAATAAAAGATATGGAGGTAAAGAGTTTGATCTCATTCCTTCATCTCACATGCCCACACGGCTACATATACAGCCAAGTTGCATACAAGGCCAAAACAAACCCTAACTTCTCATACAACAAACGGTAAAGATATTTACCAAAAATAAAACAAATGTTTACACTATATTTCCTCTATCACCTTTAATCCACTTTTTGTTGTGAAGAATAGAGTTTTTGAATGTATAAATTTGTGTAATTGGGAAAACAACGGAAAAATAAGTTATATTCAGTTAGTTTTCTAGTTTATAAATCAATTTTAAATCAAAATATTAATTCGATTAAGAGACACTTGAGATTATATGTTAACAATCCATGGTCTTAATTGATTTTACTATGATAGTTAGCGCTTAGCCGTAACTACTAAAAAGAAGTTCCTCATTGAAAAATACTAGCTATGACCCGCGCATTGCTCCGAGATTAAGCTTTGAATAAACAAATGGCATTTTGAAAGTATCATCGAATAATTATTGGGTCGACGTTGATAAGTTGGTACAAAAATAATGAAGACTTAGTCCAACTCAAAAGAATTGGGATAAGTAGTGAAAACATTATTCTTCTTTTTTTTTTCCCCCTTCATTAAGGCATTTTTTATATACGAATTTTCAAGCAAACATATTTTTTGAGTATGTACCCGAGCGTTGCATCGGATTTAAATTTTTAAATAATAAAATGGATATTTTAAAAATAACATTCTATTATTATTAATGTCTACTCTCTATAACTGTCATAGAAAAACTATTTGTTATTTCTAAATTGTCTTGAAAATATGTATATATTTATGTATGTGTGTATATATGTATAACATTTTTTTTCCTGCAAAATAAACCATCAACATTGCCATATTAGCAATAATCACATCTGCCTATCTAAACCTAAAACACATCAAGTTCTAAACTTTCAATCAACAGACCAAATTTTTATTTCACCCCTAATTGCAAGTATTTAAGAAAATTCTTGTTGATCATGCTTATTCAGGAGATGAAAGAAGGGGAAAAGAAGATACATGATTTGTACCATATAGTAGGGGTGATCAAAACTGGTTAATCGGAAATTTAGTTAACCGAAAATTGGTTAACCGGAAAGTCGGTTTGCCAAAATTGTGAACTGAAAACGGAACCGAAAGTTTCAGTTAACCGAAAAATCGGTTAACCAAATTTTTTCGGTTCAGCAAAATTGTGAACCGTAACCAAACCAAATTGAAAAACTCAGTTAATCAGATTTTCAATTCGGTTACTGGTTAACCGTTAATTTAAATTGTTAATTTTAAGTTTTCACTCTGTTTTAATTAATTTAACTACTGAAGACACCAAATATTAATTTACACATTATTGTGTGTTTGGTCTTATCTTTCAATAATTATAAAATAGATACTTGACTAACATAAAATTTAGTAATTTCTTTTTTGGCTCACCCCTATCATATATATGCATTTTGGCATTTAGAAAAAAGATAAAAAGTCTGGTTTAAAGAGATCGTTATGAATCTTAGTGAAGCAAATTAGTGTTTACTGGGTTTTCTTTACGAAAATTTATTATAGATTACATTTGTAAAATATATGCCAAAAACATAGGCAAAATTGAAACCATGAATACATTTATTATCATAGTAAACTAATTAGGCCTCATAATAAACATTTAATATTTGCAAACATATAGAAAGTTATGTAATTATTCATCAATTACATCAATTCAAGTCCCCCCCTCCCCCTAAAACAGGTCCAGTTACACTAACTTGCACAATTTTTGGGGGGAATTCATAGTGCATGATTTGATGCCTTAATTACATTTAGAAAATAAGTATGGTGTCAGTTAACACCAAATTTAGGATATAAAGTCCAATTTAGAGATTTGAACACTAGATAGAATAGACCCAAAAAGCATATAATACAATAAATTCTTATATACCGAGTAAGATTATGAAATATTGAAAAACTCACAAAAATATTAACCTCTATGAAAAAAGCGCAAAGATATTACCCCAAATATAATGATCATTACTAAAGCTGGAAGCTACTAATTTGTGAGAATTCGAATCAAATAATGAAAAATTACCAACACTATCAACAAAATTCATTTTAATTGGTTTAGTTCGCAAAGTTTCAATTCAATGAGCAAGCATATCATGGTTTCAAACTTGATGATAGTGAGTGGTCATTGTGGAGAGGAGATTGCAAGGATGCTTGTGAAAATTTTTAGTGTCACCTAATCACAGCCCCCCCCCCCCAAAATCCCAGCAAAAAGGCAAAAAAATAGGAATAACTAAGAAACTTTTTTAATAAATAAATAAGTCTCTAATTATTTTGTCCTCATTAATGAATATGGAACAAACTACTTTGCATCCTAGGGATATGAGGAGGGTGAAGACTCATATAGAAGTGGAAGAGAATACAACAGTTAATTTTAGATAAAGACAATCATAAATTCTTAGATTGTGGGAAGTTACTAGGGGGGGGGGAGAGAGAGAGAGAGAGAGAGAGAGAGAGAAGCTATTACCTGTAGAAAGCCTGGGAAATGGGGAAGGGAGAGTTCAATAACTTAATTATCAAATTTTAAAAATTAGAAAAAGTATAATTCTTTTAATGGGTAAGACAGATATGATATATTATGTCAACGGTGGTGGTGAAATTAACTTCTTAAAATTAAGAGAAGCAAAGAGTGGACAATATTTTTTTTTTTATATATATAGTATTAGATTAGATTTGTTATTTTTTAAAGTTTATACCATGGGTGTCACACAAAGGTATAGTTTGATGATATAATTTTAAGATACATAACTCCAATATTTGAAAGAAATGGCGGTAGTGTAAAAAGTTTTTTTAAAGGTGATTTTTTTTTTTTGGGTGTATAAATTTTGATAATTAAGAGACCTTATCCACTGAGCCCATACAAAGATAGCTAGTAACACATGTAGGTGTTCCTTTTTTTTTGGGGGGGGGGGGGGGGGGACAAAACCACAAGGGCACCCCCCCCAAAAAAATTGCTAAATATCTTACGAAGTACTTGTCATTTGTTAATATTATTGCATATCAAAGTTCAATTTAGACATTGAATTTAGAACAAGGAATGCTAGACAAAACATGTAATTTGTCATTTGTAATCATAAGAATTTACTGTTTTGTAACTGGCAAAAGTATTGAGCAAAGGAGAACAGAAAAGGCATAGTTCAATTTGCATAATTTACTAAATCATAGGTTTTTAACAAAGCCTATATCATATTACTAGGAGTACGAATTCTTACAAGCCACATCAGTGCCACATATTAAAAATTTTCCATGACAAATATACATTGAAAAAATATATATATATATATATATATATATATATACAAATACACTATATATATATATATATATATATATATATATATATATATATATATATATATATATATATATATATATATATATATATATCTATACACACACACACACACATACATACATACATACATACACACGTACATGACAAGTGAGAGTATACACTCCTAAGTGTGTGATATACATTACCAGTTTTTCACCTTGAATTGCTGTAAATTAAAGAACTAGAGAATAGGGAAGAGAAGTATTGCATACCTATCTAGACCTAAGTTCTAGGACCATGAAGGCAGCATCTTATGAAAAGTAAAAAACATCAACCTCAACGATTTATCTAGCAGGTCTAACTGATTCTAGCGTGTCTAACTGATTGTTTTAAGAGTACAAAAGCCGTTTTTGGTGTTCTTGAAGCATTTTGTCTCGAAGCATTTTCGTTTTGGCACAGTAAATGTGCCCCCCTTAGCTTGGCCTTTTGTTTTTCATTTTGGTATGCTAAATGAGACGAAGCCCCAGAAACACTTGATGTTCAATTACAGGCGGTTGCCGCTATGCCGGACTTAAGCCTGGTTCCCGGATGACCAAATCCGCTTACCGTTCATGGCTGTGTTTATGAAGCACATATATACTGACATAGATAAAGCCACAGAGATTGATAAAGGAAGTGTTCAACACAAATTCCATCAAATGAAGTACACGAATAGAAACAGCTAACAAGGCCTAACACCGAAACTGTCCAAGCCATCAGCAAAAGCAAACCAGTTGCGCAAAAACTGGGCCAAAAACACACAATCCTCTAAAGATTATTATCATAGGCATTTGTCAACTATATTCATATGATTGTAAACTGGCAGAGCAGATGACAGCTTTAGTGTTTTGTCTTATAAGCAGCTACATTGATAAAGCTAGTATGCTGGGATAAAACTGTGTGGGGAAAGGAAAAAACCTAGTAATTCATGAGATCTTGCAACGACAGTGTCCAAAAATAGGACGAGGGGTGGAGAAACAAAATTTCAATTGTGAAACTCATGCGCTTGATTATATTATACTCATATAAAGAAAGAACAAAACGGCCCATAGCCTCGCTTATATAAAAAGATCAGGAAAACATTGTTACTTGTATGCTTATTCTCTATTGATTGGCCCAAAAATTGAAAAAGCAAAGAAACTAATTGGCCCTATATCTGTCTAGCTAGCACCTAGAAGTACAGTATGTGAATTATATGGAAGATAGGTCCATAGATATCATATTAGTGACAATATTGGTTAATAAAAAATTCAAAGAAAGGGTTCTGCTCAGCAGGAAGAGAGGGCCTGCAAGTAGTGAGGAGAGAACAACAACCCGGACTCAAATAAATCTGATGGGACAAGCTGCTGTTGATAATGTCCAGTATACATGATACAATGCGGCCTTCACGCAGTGCCTCGCTGCAGCCATCAATGATTCCCGGCATCTGACTCTGACCCTGACCCTGACCCTGACCCTGTTGAGGTGTGGGTGGGGTTGGGTTGGGAAGATCAGGTTGTGGTAGGGTTGGGATTGGCATTGGGTTTGGGTTTGGAAGGCTAGGCTGACGATGACGGAACTGTGGTATTGGGATCAGAAGTTGTGGGTGCCCTGGCTGAGGCTGGGCTGCTGCGAATGTTGTCAACATGGCTACTAGAAAAGCAATCAACAAAATCTGGCTCTTCATCCTTGTGTGTGTATATCTATTTCTCTCTCTCTCTCTGCCCGCGTTGATGAGGTTTGATTCTGTCTCCAATTTGGATGGCTAGTGGTAATGTTGAATTGTGGGATTGGGATTTCGTGAGGGGGTCTTTTTATAGCTCGGATTGACAAGGAGGTATCTGCGTTGGAGTTGGACTCACCTCGCAATTGTGTATTAGTTTAATGTCCTGATAGTATTCAGGTGATGAAAGGAGTCTTCACTGGATTATTTATGATATTAAACGCAAAACTCATTGAACTAGATTAGGATAAAATCATGAAGAATGGACTTGTATTCGGATTATGGGTTGATTTGCTTGAAGGCTGCAATATTTTGGCAGCTTAGAATTCTGCCATCCATCATGCGTGAAATTGTGTCTATCTGACTATCTGCAACATGAAGTATCCCAGTATGGATTGAATTCTCTTTCCTCCAGCAAGCCTTGGCCTCTCAACGAAGAAAGCAATAAACCTTGTTCTGGCCTCCTCTACTTTTACCGATCTGCCATAGAGGTTTTAAAGATGGTGGGTGTAATCTGCATATTGTTAAGACCACATATGATTTGTTTAGTTTGATTTTGAGTTGAAATCACATTAAATTTTTAATCAAACCGATCTTGGAAAACTTTTTTAAATATAACTAAATAATCATAAAAGAAAGTTTAAAACAATTTTTTATGGTTTGGCCCCTTCATATTATGTTAATTAATACATGTAAATCCGACTGTCTATAATATCTTGGAAACTAAAAGACATAATACAGTGACATCTTACCTTTAGCCAATTGTTATATCGTCCACCCGGTTGTACAAATACCAATTGTACAAGCGAGCCCACAAAGAAAACCGTCAGATTTCGTCTCACTAAGAATACCCTATACCTCACTAAAATATGTTGCTTTGTATCCAGTTTCACTCACTAAAAATAATGTTAGCTTACTAAAATATTTTAGTGAGTTGAGACATAGCTTTGGTGAGCTAATATGTACTTTTAGTGAGCAGATATACCGAAATTAATGTACCTTATGTACCGAAATTTCACTTAGTAAAAATACTATATAGCTTATTAAATGTGTTATTGTACTAAAAAAATGTTATTGTGAATCTGAAACTCACTAAACTGTATTCTAGTTGTCTATAATTTTTTAGTAAGCTATGATATTTATTTAATGAGTTGTTATATTATACAACCGGTTATACAAAAGAAGTTGTGCAATCGAATTTTAGCTCACTAAAAATGTATAGCTCACTACAATACTTAGTGAGTTGAGATACAATTTTAGTGAGCTAATACATACTTTTAGTGGGCGGATAGATCAAACCAATGCATGTTATGTACCCTAGGTTTCACTTAGTAAGAGTACTATACAATTTATTAAAATGTCTTATCGTACTAAAAAGATATTATTGATAATCTGAAACTCACCAAACTATATTCTAATTGTTTATATTTTTTTAGTGAGCTATGGCATATATTTACTACACTATGGCATGTATTTAGTAAGCTTGACTGTATTTAATTAATTCACTACATTTTCATTATACTTACAAAATATAATACAAACACCCTTATATCATAGTAAAAAATGATTGAGCTGTAACATAACTAAAAAACTTCACAATATTATTTGCTGGCTATCTATATTATTCTTTTTAGTGAGCTATGCCATTTATTTAGTGAGCCATAACAGATATTTGGCAAGCTATAAAATATAGTGCAAGGCAACATTTTTTTATAGTGAGTTATACTGATAGTGAGCTATTGTTTTTCCTGTTAGGCACAAGATTAATTATAATGATTACATTTGGTGAGCAGAGAACTGATTTGTGATTGCTGAATATAAACTCAATACAAGTGACCTAAATGTATTTCTTTAGTGAGCCAACGACTATATTTAGTGAGTACATAACTTATATTGGTGAGCTGTTGTTTCTCATATGTACATAGCAACAGTGAAAATATCATCTGGAAAAATAACCATAACATTTATAGTGAGCTATAATGCAACATCAGTGAGCACACAGGTCAATCCTAATGAGTCAAACGTTTTTTTTAGTGAGCAAAAAAGTGTTCTGTAGCACAGGGCAACATGTTTTTTATAGTGAGCTAAATGTATACCTCTAGTGAGCCAACGACTATATTAGTGAGCACATAACTCATAATGGTGAGCTATCATTTCTTGTATATCGGAAATCAAAATTTACATGGAACGAATGTAATCTAGTTCGAAAATTTCAAAATTAACTCATCAAAATACAAAACTAACGAACACAACTTCTAATCTTGAAAACAAAAATAGAAATCGAAAAAACGCTATCAAACTTAACGAACAATTCTGTTTGATGAAGATTCAACATCAATAGCGATGTTAAGATCAAACCCAGCAATTCAATAATTACTAAACACTAAAGCAATCAAAGTAGCGAAGAGTAATCTAACAATGGGAAGAATGACAATCGCGATTTCAAAAAATTGAGGAGCATGAATTTTTTTTTTTAAATGGGTCAAGGCTCAGCAGTTGGAGGACTCAAAACTGCTATTGGTGGGCCTGGGTGGACAATTGAGCTGTCCACCCAGTTGAACATAATAATTTGCGACCTTTAGCAAGGCAATGAATGATAAAATTTATATCTCCTAAAAGAATGTAAATGCATTATTATCATATTTACATTAGGATCAATAAATTGTGTCTGAACTTATGAAATCACAGTTTACATAGTCTATTTTTTAGTCCCATTTTAAGAACTTTTAAATCATAATAACTATTGTATAGTGGAAAACAACCCCAACCACAAAATTACAGTTTGCTATAATTTAATTCACGGTTTGATTTGTATGTCAACACTACTAAATAGTAAACTTTATTTAAATCATTGTTCAATCAAAACAGTTTCAAATTTTGTCCGTCTATCTTTTTTCTAGGGTTAGAATCCATATTTTTTTTCTTTTTCTTGAACATAAGCAAAAACTTTTCATGCCTATAAAAATTGCCCCAAAATGGTATTTACAAACAAATATGAACTTAAGTTATAGGCCAGATTTTATGGAAGGATTCTCCTTTTAAACCCATAAATTTTTATATTTAAAAGAAGAACTGTATATTTAATTTAGTAAATTTTTGTTAACAAACCAATCAGATTTAAAGAGCTAATAACATTAATCATATGCTAATTATTGGCACGTTAGACTTGCATATGCCTTTTTTAATTGGTTGATTAACCTACTATGAAACTTGTTTTAGGCAATGACTACAAGGCACTAAGGAAGCACAAAAGATGTTTCAACAATTGCAACATCTTCCTCATCGTGTACAAAGGATTGAGCAACTTCTTGATGCTGGACAAATTCTTTGTTGGAAGGACTTCATATCCATGGTAAAGATCAAGGCTTGGTTGTGGACGAAGGCATGACTGTCCATCTTGGCGGCTGATTATATTTTCATTTCCTAGGTGGCCATCTTAGAAATTGTCTTTTGTGCAGGGCGCTCGCAATGATTGTTAATTTTCAGATGTCCTTTTTCTAGGGGAAAGGTTCTTGGGTTTGTTGCTTAGAGTGTCTTATAGGCTCATCACATTTCTTACCTAATAATAATTTTATTAAAAAAAATCATGCGTTGTACATGATTCACTCATTGAAAAATACTTATTACCCTTAAAGATAATATCATGGGCAAATTGGCAAGATATAGCTAATGATAGAATTTTATGATATATAATTTCAGTATTGGAAAGAAAAGGCAGCCGCCAATAAAGTTTTAAAAGATGAGTCTTTTCTCTCTCAAGCCCCCTAACTACATTCATTTAGATAGTCAACAAATTAAGAGCTCATCCCTAAGCCTCTCTAAACACAGCTACGTAGACTTTGCACATATTTTGAGAGAGGGATACAAAAACCATAATTGCAAAATTCTTCAATGGGAAATATAAAGCATTTGCTGTGGTGATCAAAAATACTTGGATCACAAGTGGGGGCTTACCCCCTTTCACATTATCCCATGATCCAACTTTTAAATCTCAATCTTTAATCTTCCCAATATAACGATCATCTCATTGGATCAGCCAATGAAATATTTATCTTGGAATGACTTCACAACTCACAGCTTTTTTTTTCAGCTTTAAAAATGAAATTATAGAAAAAAAAGGAAGAAGTAAAATAGAACAAAACGACACAAAAAGCTGACAACATGGATTTGTTAAACAAGCCACATTGCAATCCACATATCATGGATCAAGTGTTGCATTGCCAACTAGTTGCTCGCATGGTGGGCCTCAGATTGTGATCCAAACGCTTGTCCTGTATCACTATACAATGCCCTGAATTTCTCTAAATTTTTCTAGAGGATTTTCTAGAGTGTTTCATAGAGTTCCACACAATTTCATACTTGTGTAGGATTTTGGATATGTGTATGGAATATGCTGGATGTGTGATTTATGTCATGTGATCAAATTAATCTCCACCGTCCATTCAGGATGTACACACACACATGCACATGTGCAGACCCTACAAGATGACCTATTTCTATAGGAAACAAGTCAAAAGCAATATAATACAAGGAATTCTCCTCAACTTTTGTCCAACTTTCTTACTTAGTTCCCTTGTGTGCTTACTTAGCTTTCTACAACTCTAAGTCAAGTATCTCTTGAGGGTTATTGCAAAGTAAGAAAGGGTTTCAAGTGAGTTTGGTATCACGTGGGTGTTGAGTTTATGTGAATAATTACCTCGTGACAATTGGTATCATATCTTCATTCAGGAGATCACTATGGCTTCAAGTGTGATCGATGTCAGCACGCCCCCAACAATCCAAGAAGTGCAAGGAAAAGAACAAAAACATGGTTGCCTTTATGGAGGAAAGGCTAACAAGGATCCACACCTCCATGTCCGCCCTAACGAGTAGCATCGATGACATGCACAAGCATATTAAGGAGCTTTAATCCATGGATGACCCAGAGGAGGTTTGAAGGGGGATGTGGTGAACTCCATGATGCCCGACTTTTCTAAGGAGGTCCAAGCCTATAAGGCGATGGTCACCTCCATGGACGATGAGATCCAAGCTTACAAGAGGGAGCTAAAGAAGCATTTCTGTCCCGAGGATGCCAAACTTTGGTGCCTCCAACACAAGGAGGGGTACATTCAGGAGTATGCCAAAGAATTCCAAGAGCTTCTCTTGAAGATTTCAAGCACAAGGGAACAATACTCCGTCTTTTACTTCCCTAACAAGCAATGTGGATGGCAAAGATGAAGCTTAAGAGGTAAGGTGTGCAAGACCTTGCCTCATGTTGCCTTTGCCTGAGTTCAAAACGGAGTCCTCCATAGGCCAAAACATGAAGTAAGGTGGTAGCGGCAAAGGTCAGGGAGAGTAGGACAAGTTCCCTAAGAGGGATAAACCATCCACGTCTGAGGACATGACGAAAAGCAAGAAGGACAAGATTCCTAGAAGACCTCATACTGCCTATGTCATGGTCCCCACCAGGTTTTCGAATATCTAAAATCGAACAAGCTTGCAACTCTTATCATGAAAGAAACAAGTCAACAGGAGGAAAAGAAGATAACTTTGATGAAGCTCCTCAATGGCATCCAAGCCAAGGTGGAAATGCAACCTTACGATGCATGTATATGAAAACCATCATCAATGGCAAGCCACTACAAGCAATATTAGACACGGGACCCAACATGGTCTATATTGTGAAGGAGCTTCTAGTAAGATTGGCATCCGTATATTAGAGAGAAAGGCTTTGTGAAGGGACTCAATGCATGGAGCCTCCTAATCGAGGGTGTTGCCCAAGGCATCCAAATTCAAATTGGCCAATGAAACGATAAGGCCAACATCTCCATTGCCCCTTTGGATGACAAGAAGTTTTACTTGGGAATCAATTTTCTCAACACAATGTGGGCATTCTTGGTTCCTTACACCAATGTAAGGTACATCATAGAAACGGGTTAACCTTGTGTTGTTCCCGTGAAGAGGAGATCAATAAAGGCAGGATGTCTCTACTCTTCAACTCTCTAAGGGAATCAAGAAGAAGGAAACTATGTTCCTTACAACTCTCAAGCTCGATGAGAAGTCCAAGGAGGTACGAGCACATGGGGTTGTACCTAGAGCCTTCTAAGAGGTGTTAGAAGAGTTCAAGAACATGATATCATGCCTGCTAAGTTATCTAAGAAGCTTTCCCTTAGAAGGGAAGTTAGTTCTACTATTAAGTTAGAGGGCTAAGCCACTTGCATTTGTCCTTTATCTTATGGCACCTCATAGCTTGAAAAGCTAAAGAGACAACTGATGGAGCTACTTGACGTTGGTTATATATGTCCCTCCAAGTTGCATTGTAGTGCACCAAGCTTATTCCAAAATAAGCATGATAAGTCACTTCTACTATGCATGAAATATCAAGCTTTTAATAAGATAGCCATCAAGTATCATATTCCTTATTGATGATTTATTTAATCAACTACAAGATGCAAGATACTTTATCAAACTCAACTTGAGAAGTGGGTACTATCAAGTCCACATAGCTGAAGGAAATGAGCGAAAGATGGCATGTGTGACATGTTGTGGATAATATGAGTTCCTTGTTATGCCTTCTAGCCTCACAAATACACCGACCATGTTTTGCACACACATGAACAAGGTATTAGCGCCTTTCCTAGACCATTTCATTGATTATCTTGATGGCATTATCATCTATAGCAAGTCTTTGGAGGAACTTGTCGGGTACTTGAGACAAATGCTCTAAACTTTAAGGGACAATGAGCCTTATGTTAAGAAAGAGAAGTGCTCTTTAATATAAGAGGAGATGTCATTGCTAGGTCACATAATTGGTAAGGGCAAGCTCCTCATGGATTTGGCAAATGCGAATGCTATCCTTGAATGGGAGCCACCAGCTAACGTCACCAAGTTGAGATCATTCCTCGGCTTAGTGAATTACTACTGACAGTTCATCAAGGGATACTCCGCAATAGCAGCCCCACTAACTGGCTTGCTAAAGTAAGAAATAGGATGGACATGTAACCTAGAGTACCAATAAGCTTTTGAGGCTATAAAGAAGGCCATCACCGCGGCTTCCATTCTAACTCTACGCAAACTCAACAAGCCACCCAAACTTCATACCAATCTTTTGACTTTGCCTTTGGTGGACACTTGATATAAGATGGTCATCCTACTACCTTTGAAAGTCAGAAGCTTAATGACAGTGAGAGGCGGTACATAGTCCAATTAAAGGAGATGACCACAATGGTGCATTGTCTTAGTACTTGGAGACACTACTTGCCTGTGAGTAATTTGTGATCAAGATTGACAACGTTACCACGAGTTACTTTTAAACTCAAAAGAAGCTGACTCCAAAGCAAGCCTGGTGGCAAGACTTTCCAGTTGAGTTTGATTATGATACGAAGTTATGTTGGGATGTGCCAACTTGGTGCATGAAGCTTAAAGCCACAAAGGTGAGCTTGCCGACATTAGCTGGCCACAAAGTAATTAACAGATCGTTTCAAAAAGAAGCTCCAACATTACTCGCTAACCTGAAGCACCATTAGCCTTGTCGACTAGGGCAAGACAAAGCAATTTTGGCTCGACGATGGGTTAGTGCTTACAAAGGGCAAGCTCATCTATGTTTCACCGTGTGGAAACCTTAAGAAGGAGGTCATGAAAGAGTGTCATGATAACAAGTGGATAGGTCATCTAAATACACACTACGCATTGGTCTTTGTAGGCAAATCCTATTATTGGTGCTAATAAAAAGATGACATCGAGGCCTGTGTGAAGACTTATCTTGTGTATTGACAAAACAAGATCAAATAAGGGGACCAGTAGGACTTTCAAAGCCTCTCCTTATTAATGAATGGACTTTGTCATGGGCTTACCCATGAGTGAAGGGCGCAATTTGGTCCTTGTGATAGTGGATTACTACTTCAAGTATACCACCTTCATTCTTGCACCCAAGGAATGTTCTATCAGGAAAGCAGCCTATTTATTCTTTAAGCATGTAATGAAGTAGTGGGGCTTGCCTTTTCCATTATGAGCAACTGGAACACACATTTCATAGGGCACCTTTGGATATGGTTATTTAAGCCTATGAGTTCCAAACTCAACTTGTCCACCCACAAGGTAATCGGCAAACCAAAAGGGTCAGTTCTTTGGTGGGGCTTTACATCATGCACAACAAGATTGGGTGAAATTGCTTGATATTGTCCAATTTTCCTACAACTTACAAAGGAAAGAGTCCACAGACCGAAGTTAGTTTGAGATCATCACGGGCCAAAAATCCTTAACGCCCGGTTCACTTCCCACATGTTATAAGGGCCAAGCCCACCATCTTGCAAGTTTTCGAATGATTGCAACAATCAAGTAGGCATTTTGCTCGAGTTTACTTGGGGAAGGCCTCCAAGAAGATAAAGAAGTGGGTAAACAAGAAGAGACGTCTAAGGAAGTTTTAAGTTGGAGACCTCATACTTGTCAAGATGTACAGCCATATAAGGTTAGAGCATCATAATCGGGTCTCATTCAAAGATATGAGGGTCTTTTGTTCATTCTTAAGGAGGTTAGGGTGCAAGAGTATAAGATGGAGTTGCCTTCGATAATTAAGTACCACCCTGTCATCCATGCTTACTCAAGCCTTATCATGGGGATTAAGTGGACCCAAGTATAGGCATCTCTCAATAGGTACTAATCAGAATAAAAGTCCAGCAGAAGAAGAAAGTAGAAGAAGTCCTTGCCAACTTGATAGTGCATTGTCCTAATCAACCCCTAACACATAAGCTTCTAGTCAAGTAAAAGGGACTGCCCGTCCTAACCTTATAGAAATTTAGGGATTTGAGAATAAGAAGGCAATGAGGACATTTTCGGAACAGGTAGGGGAGGATATCATAAACTGCTCTAGAATTTCTCAGATTTCTCTAGATTTCTCTAGAGTCTTTTATAGAGTGTTCCATGGAGTTTCAGACAATCCCATACTTGTGTAGAATCTTGGATATTTGCATAGAATATTCTTAATGTGTAATATTAGCCATAGGATTTAATTGATCTCACCATCCTTTCAGGTGGTGGAAGTGTATATACACCCCTTAAGGGGACTCATCTATATAGTAAGCAAATCAAAAGCAATATAATATAAGATATTCTTCCAAAC
Source organism: Carnegiea gigantea (assembly GCA_029747015.1). Lineage (NCBI taxonomy): Eukaryota > Viridiplantae > Streptophyta > Magnoliopsida > Caryophyllales > Cactaceae > Carnegiea > Carnegiea gigantea. The sequence goes on from JAKOGI010000948.1 coordinate 172,025, forward strand.
CTCTATATCCACTTTCCCGTTCAGTTCCCTTGTGTGCTTACGTAGCTTTGCATATATCTAAGTACAACATCTCCTGAGGCCTACCAACAAACTAAGAAGGTGTTTCGAGTAAGGTTGCTAATGCCGCACAAGCATTAAGTTTGTGCGTTTAATTACCCTGTGCTACCCTATAAGAGTATCCACACTGGTAATCTAACTTTTTATATCACAAGTAATAGGGTCCACCCCCTCTATATGATCCCATGATCTAATGTTTTGGATTTTATTCCTAGTCTATACAATGTAAGGATTGCCACCTCAAATCACAAAATAAAATATTTTTCATGGTTCTACATTATGGCACGGAACCTTTTTTTTGTTTTTGATCCAAAAAAACATATCAAGTAAAATAAAAACCAAAAAAAGGAAACCCAAAAGCAAATAAGATTGCAACGGTGATTAGCTTCCTGCCACAGTATGGATCATGAGCTTAAAGACGAGGATTGCACTTTGTAAGGTGTGGGAGCCAAGAGAATGGATCAACAGTTGGGACACCTAGGTGAAGAGTTGTCTTCCTTGGTGCAAGCCCTTAGATATATAAACAAAGATGACCCGCATCAAAGTCACCTCCCCCCTCCCCCAAAAAAGAAATCTCTTTTCATCCAAATTAAAATAAGGAACCTCAATCAATATGCAATTTGTAGTTTGTAATTCTAGGAATATAGTGTTTGATAACCAGCAACAAACATTGAACATAGGAAAGAAAAAAATTGCATATTTTTTTTCCCTAAATTTCAATTTGTATTAATTTCCTAGTTTCGCATGCTGAACCACTATTGAGACTAGAAACTAAGGCCGATAAGGGATTACATATATTTGGATCCAAAGGCTATGACTAAAAATCCAACTTATGAAAATCAAAAACATTAACCAATACAACTCATCAAGCGGGTGCAATCGAAAGGATCGGAATTATCTAATGTTATGTGGAGATTAGGAACTCACAAGCTACTTATTTAAACTTGGTGCCTAGAAACAGAGCCCACTTCCCAATCATGATGGTTGTAAAGCATATATTGATCTTATAGGCAGTGAGGTTGATAAAGGAAGCGTTCAACACAAATTGTATCAAACAAGCACATGAATAGAATCAACAAACAAGACCTAACCTGAGAGATACTTCTCTTATGCAATTTCTTACTTCTCTTATGCAATTGCATTCTTATGCAATTGCATACATTGTCTATTGTTTTGCATAAGTTACACCTATTTTTCCATTTAGTTTGTTATTGTATTGTTGATTGTAGTACTGTTGACCTGACACTCTAGTTTTGTGGTTTGTTGCATATATTGGTGTAGGAAATCCAAGTATAAATAAAAAGGGGATATGAGAGCTTAGGACTAAGATCATTTTAGCTCCAAATATTTCTCCTCCAAATTTCTCTCTCTCTCTCTCTCTCTCTCTCTGTCTCTGTCTCTCTCTCTCTCTCTCTCTCTCTCGTTCTTACGTGCACAAGCTCACTGATAAGTGCTTAAAGATTATATTATTTCTTGGGTCATTTTGTTGCCTTTTAGAGAATTCATAAGCTTTATGTTATAATTTATTCCCCAAATTCTGGTTTTACACTTGGCTATGGTTCTCTGATGCTTTTCCAAGTTTTAGGACCTATTTGACCTAACATTAGCCCTCAAATGATGAGTTTTTGACTCACCATCAATGGCCCCTATCCTTTATGTCCATGAAGAAGAGAAAGAATGGGAAACACCTAAGACAGAGGCCTCAACAGACCCTCTATGGTGATAGCCATGATCTGTCGCAGTCGTAAAATAGCTACAACCTTTCGCTTTCCTTATGTTTGTGGCTAAGAATGCTTGGTGGTTGCTATATCAACACGTGTTCGGCTACAAGAAAGGAGAGCATACCCATTCTATCTCAAATATCTCTCAATTAGTCTTATATTCTTAATTATTTTGGGGTAAGAACAGGATTGGAAGGAAGTTAATTTGCAACATGGTGGCTTGAAGATTGAAGGATCATTAAGAGCTCCATTGTTACTAAGCAATTTCTTCTCCCTTACTCTTTAGACTACATTAGAATTTTTCTAGTTTGTTTTGATGTCTTGTATAAACTCCTTTGTTAGTTTAATAAAAATGTATGGGTAGTTTTCCTTTAGTATAGGGATTTGTCAGCCAAACAATGAAATTAGATCCTTAGTTTTATCAATATTATGCTCAATCAATTTGGATTATTTTAATCTATCATGTGTTGTGAATGTTGTGAGTAATTTGGGCCAAAATTGCTTGCAAATTTGTTAAATAAGAGGGTGAAGTACTGCAAGGAGAAATTTGCTATTGGATCAACAAGATTAGACCTAGCATAGTAATTTTTGGGAGAAAGTTGCATGTTGAAAGAAAAATTGACAATCTAGATCCTTAATTTGGACTATTCAAGAGCCTTCGAAAGAAAGACAATTTGATTGGTCTAAACAATTTAGTTTATTTCGAAAGAATGAATTGAATTATTCATGATTGTTATCCTGTTATTCATCTAAACTAGAGTAATCCATAAGCTTAATTTATCGGATCTAATCCATCATTGGTGAAACAAATTCATAGGCGTTTTTAATTGATAGAAGTCCTAAATAGATAATTAGTATTTCATTTAGCAATTGGTTAGTTTTACAAAACATTTCAACTCAATTTCTATTTTGCTTAGCATTTTAGAATGATAAATTTGATAGATTGCATTGTACCCTAAGGAACAATATTTTAATCTATACTACAACACCCACGCGCTTGCAGGTTGTGTTAAGTTTTTGGTGTTGTTGCCGGAGAAGTGTCATTTTATGGTGCAAGAGGCGTTTCTTTTGGCTGTCAAATAGGTCAAATAGGTCTAAAAAATGCAACAAAATGATCCAAAATAGATATGGACAAATTATTTTTGTTCACAGATCCTTCACTCAGACATTCATAGCTGAAAATTTGGAGAGCTAAATGTGCTCATCATGGCATCAGAGCTAGAATGCTTGAATCTCAGGGTGAATTCTTTCTTTTAGATTGTTTGATCAGATTCATCAACAATCAAGCCCAAATTTGCTTGGTCAGTGAGAAAAAGTGTTCGTTCCTAATTCAACTTATTATTTTAGTTCATCAGTCGATCCATCCTATATATTAGAGATACAACCAAATCTTTTTTCTTGAAATTGTCTTCATCATATTACAACATAAGTTTAATTGACAGAAATTACATCAATTACTCTGATCTTCAAAACCTTTGTTCATCCATCCTTTTGATGGACCTACGACACTTGGTCAGGGGGAGAAGTTGACAGGATAAGAGATCTTGGGGGAGAGCAATTGGAGCAATAAGAGGCTTGTAACAATCTTGCAATGTCATAGATAATGAATGTTGTAAGTGATTTAATTAGCAAGTTTATTCTATACATTACTGCTGTAAGTTAAATCTGAAAACATCTAGAATCTAGGTTCAGTGAGCACTGACGCTAGAAAGTATAGAACAAAGATTTTTATGTGTTGAAGCAAAGTAAATCACCTATGAATGGGTATCATACTAGGATGAGAGGAATTTGGGAAGAATTAGATGGTATGAGTGAACTCTCTATCATTACCACTGTAGTAGATGAGATGATAGCATTACTGAATGCTTTTGCCAAACAACAACAAGAACAAAAGTAGTTTCAATCCTTAAATAAACTAGATGATGATTTTGGACCTCACATGAGTCAAATACTGTCAATCACATCTTTATTATCTATTAAAGCAGCCTATTGTATGCTTCAGCAGAAAGAACTACAAAGGGAATCACTCATTAATGTACAAGTTCAATTAGAAGTCTATGCTTTTTTTAAGCAAAGGAATTAAAGAAGGTACTGTGTGTAGCAATAAAGGGCATATCAAAGAGAAACACTAGTAAATTATAGGATATTTTAGCTAGCATCTTAGGTTAAGAAAGGTTCCTCAAAAGGACGCTGAAAGAGGATAGGGACCAAGGTGTAATAGATTTAGGGATCCTGAGCCTAGAATTATTACTCAAGCTGAATGTCCTGCTTCATCTAGCCCTTAAGCAAACATTGGATCAACCTCTCGCACTCTCACTCAATAGAAAGTGGAGCAATTGTTGAGGTTGATACCTTTATTTAGGGGTCCTTTTAGCAAGGCTCCATTCAGTAAAGCCAGCAACACATATGACACATGAGGAAATTCATTACAACTTTACAGGTATGTGTTTTTCTTATATTGCTTCATAGGAACCTGTTTAGATATTAGACAAATATGCATCAGATCTTATGTCATCATTAAGTAGTAATTTAAAGAATTGTCAACTTCAAGCAGACAGGTCACACATCAAACTGCCAAATGGACATATAGTAGTTATTGATAGAGTTGGCGACATGAAATTATTAAATGGTCTTATGCTAAAAAATGTGCAAGTAGTTCCTGAATTTGAATTCTATCTCTTGTTAGCGGCTAAGTTGTTAAAAGACAATCATTGTGTGGTGTTGTTTCCCCCTAATTTTTGCTTGATTCAGGACTTAGTCGCAAGGAAGACAACAGGGGTTAGTAATAAAGAGGAGGTACCTACCATTTGCTAGATGTTTCCAAAGACAAGCTTGATGATAAAAATATTGGGCTGATTTTTGATCTTTTATCATCTGCTAGAAGTAATGCTTATGACAGCAAGAGTGTTGTTGCTTCAGCCTATGGTCAGTAATGTGATGTGCATTTATTGCAAAATAGCTGAGTCATGTACCTCTAGCAAAAATGATGTATTTACCTTGTGTGTTATCTACCAATGTGAAAGCTAATAAAGAGATCTTTCTTAATTGTCCCATGGATAGATTTTACAAACTTCCTTAGGAGTTGAGCAAACATCATAGTAAATACCCTTTTGATATGATTCATATTGATATTTAGGGACCATATAAAATGGTGACACAAGGGAGATATAGATTTTTTCTTACTATTATGGATGACCATAGCAGAGCTACTTGGACTTATTTGTTGCAATGTAAGTTAGATTCTTTTGAGATTCTAAAAATATTCTACAACATGGTTCAAGTGCATTTAGTTCATGTCTGAAGATTATTAGCTGTGATAATGTACTGGAATGTGAGTCAGATCCGTGCCTTTAGTTCTTTGCTGAAAATGGTATTATTCATTCGACCTCTCATGTGGATAGACCATGATAGATTGGGAGAGTGGAGAGGAAGCATATGCATGTTTTAGAGATGGCAAAGGCTTTGAGGTTTCAGGCTAGCCTATCATTTGCGGTATTGAGATGATTGTGTGTTATCAGCTACTCATATTATCAACATGCTTCCTTTAACTGTGACAAATCACAAAACTCCTTTTAAAACATTGTTAAATCAACCTCCATCTTATGGCCATTTGACAGTGATTGGTTGTCATTTTTTTCTAGTAAGCCATCAAGGGGTCATCATAATTTCAACCTAGGGATGTTCCTTATATCTTCTTAGGATACCCTAATGATCAAAAAGGTTATAAGCTCCTCAACATCCTTATAAAAAAGACACTCATTTCTAGGGATGTCAAGTTTAATAAGAATGCCTTCTATTTCTAGCAAGATAGCTTTGATGCCTATATCAAGGCTATTCCTAACCCTGCACTAATTTCAAACTCCTGGTCAGATGATTATGTACCGCAATTGTGCCCATAGCTTGAAAGCTTCACACCAATTGATAGTCCATCAGCATCCACTCCAAATCAATCTTCTATTTCACCTTCTTATCCAAGCTCTCCTGACAATGATCAACCCTTATCTCCAGTTATTCAAGAACAACCTCTTAGAAAATACACATGATCTGTCAAACACCCATAGTGGCTTACTGATTTTGCTGCTCAAGACATCACAACTTCTAAACCACATTCAATTTTCTATCTCGTTACTGCTTTGATGGCTTTGGATGGGTTAGATACATCTCACGAAGTGTTCTTGTCTACCTTGGATACAAACTTAGATCCATGTACATTCTATGAGGCCATTCTGTACACAAGATGATGTCAAGCTATGAATCTAGAATTGAAGGCTCTAGAACATGATAACATATGGAGTGTTATCTACCTCCTAGGAAGCAAGTCACAAGTTGTAAGTGGCTTTTTAGTACCAAATATAATTCAGATGGCCCAGTTGAGAGATACAAGGGTGGATATAATTCTTAGCTATACACGAAGGTATGAAATTTATTATCTAGAAACATTTGCCTTGTGGCACAGATGACAGTAGACAAAACACTACTTGTTCTTATCGGCATAAAAAGTTAGAAAGTCTACCAAATGGATGTATCCAATGCTTTTCTTCATGGAGAACTAGAGAGGAAATTTATATGACCATGGCTCAAGGTTATACTCATTATGGAGTTGAAATCACTCCACCTCATGCCTCACTTGCTTCCTCAAACAGGAGGAATGCTCAAGTGTGTAGACTAACGAAATCCTTGTATGGCTTGAAACAGGCACCTAGGTAATGGTTTGCTAAACTATCAAGTGCCTTGTTGAATTATAGTTTTTAGCAATCCAAATTAGATAATTCTGTGTTTACTTAGAAAAAAGGAGATGTGTTCACAGTCATGTTCACAGTCATTCTCATTTATGTTGATGACATAGTTATGACTGGAAACTTTGATCAAGTGATTACTGATTTATACAAGTATATGCATACTTAGTTTCACATGAAACACTTGGGAAAGATGAAATACTTCTTGGGGGTAGAAGTATTGTGATCATCTCGAGGGATATTTTTGGGTGGGAGGAAATATGCATTGGATCTGTTAGAAGAAACTGGCTTGACCAACTGTAAGCCTTTGGAGCTTCCTAGGGCTCAGGACCTCAAATTACTGTCCACTTTTGGACAGCCCTTGGAAGAAAGTGATTTGTACAAGATAATGGTTGCGAAGCTCATATATTTGACTATATCTATGCCATATATCACCCATAGTGTGCGGCTATTGAACCAATTTATGTTTCATCCCACATCTGAGCATTTAAAGACAGCTCATCTTGTGCTTAGGTATCTCAAGTCAGCTATAACAAAAGGAATGCTACTCTTAGCAAAGTAAACATCTTATGTTTCTGCCTTTTATAATTCAGATTAGGCTATGGGAAGAAGTTATACAATTGCTATGCTTTAACTTGGAAAATCTTTTATTTCCCTGAGAGTTAAGAAATAGGATATAGTATTTAAATGCTTAACCAAAGCTGAGTACAAGTTCATGGCCATGACCTGCTCTGAAATTACATGGCTGCTAGTACTATTGTAAGATATTGGTTTTACTAAACAAGAGTTGCTGCTTGTGGGTCTGTTATGTGATAATCAAAAAACTTTACATATAGCCAAGAATTATGTGTTTCATGAATGGATTAAACACAAAGAGGCTGATTGCCACTTGTGAGGGACATGTTAAAAGCTAGTATAATTAAGCCAATATATGTTCATGCCTTATGACAACCTGCTAATATGTTAACCAAAGTTGTGTCAATTGACTAATTTCACAAGTTACTACACAGGTTGATGCTTAACTAAGGGGGAGCATTGAGAGATACTTCTCATGTGTAATTTCTTACATCTCTTATGCAATTTCATTCTTATGAAAATGCTTACCTTACCTATCATTTTGCATAATTCAATACTATTTTTGCATTTAGTTTATTATGGTATGGTCGGTTGTACTACTGCTGAGCTGGCACTCTCGCTTTTGTGGTTTGTTACCTATACTAGTATAACAAATCAAACTATAAATGAAAAAGGGATCTAAAAGCTTGGGACTTAGATCATTTGAGCTCCAAATATTCTCTTCCAAATCCCCCCTCTCCCCGTCTCCCCCTATAAGCAACTCTGGGGCACCACTATTTTATGGAAATAATTTTTAGGATAGCATGTCTTGAGAATGTATTTTCAAGTGCCTATTATTTTAGAGAAACTAATTTTTAGGGGTCAATGTTTTGTGAGAAACTATTTTTGAAGGTTATTTTTCTTCCAAATTTTCGACCCAAAACTTTCTATATTTTATATTTTTACCCAAAATGCGATTAAAAGTGCAAATACTCAAATTTTTGTGGTGATTAGGAAAATATACTTGTATTAATATTTAAACTTCTTATAATGACTTTACTAGTACCATTTATCACAATATACTACTTATATCATATATATTATATTTTCTAAATAGGTTGACCATGCTTAGCAATGTAATAAAGCTTAATTAGAAAGTTTTGACCATTTTTTGAACTTAATCAGCATTGGACCCTGGTGTTCCTCTAACTTTCAATTTACAAATATTGATATCTCAATCACACCTTTCTTATATCAGGGACAACAAAGATCCATTCTGTTTCCTATCTCACATCATAGTCACTAATCAAGTTTTATAATTTTAAAGATAGTGGAGCTTTAATCAAGAAATTATAACATTTAAGACATAACATTCGATTGAATAACATTTCCCATTGAAAAATTTCTTTTATTAAAAGTATGAAAGAGAAAATGTTATAATGGAAAGATTTAAATAGGAACTTAAACTATTAAGATCATCAAATATACTTACTCATAGAGAAATGGAGAAATTGACTCGACTTCTTCTTCGCTCAATATGCTTAAATGTCTGTGTTTCTTTACAACAATTAGCTTTTCCTTTTATAAAAGAGATGGAAAACATAGAATGTCCTAATGGCTATAGTACACATAGTATTATAAGATACTTTCACCTAGCTACGGTCAACTCATTATTTTACAGATCTGATACTTAACAAGATAATACATAAAGGTGCAACAACTTTTTAGCGCACTTCATGCTGCCAAAACTAGTCATCCATTTAAGATTCTGCATGCCTTTATCTTCAATAATGTCTTCAAATTCATTATCTAAATAATCATCAAAATCTTCGTTAAGTTAAAGATGCTCAAGATCCTATTTTTCAAATAAATCATATAGATATCTCTTTTCTTTTTCTTATTGAACTTTTTTAGCTCCAACATCAAAGAGATAATCAAAGACATATGCTGAAGTAGTTTCTTTGACCTTCTTATACTTGCTAAAATCACCATGATAAACAAAAACCATGTTTCTGTAATGTATTAGTGTCTTTCCTCATTCAATCATTACCCATGGGTGATAATAAATGTTGTAAAAACCAATAACTCTTGCTAATGTAGGATCACTAACTACTTTTTATCCCTTTGGAAACCATTCTTATCACTGATCATCAGGATCATTTAGATCAACTAATTGAATATGATAGTTAGTTGGTTTGGTGTTTCTATTTTCATACTTAATCAGTGCGCAATATACCTCAATTACAAACTTCTATTATGTGGGGCTCTTGTTTGACCATCAGGAGATGTGAGACTATATCCTTCTAAACATAAACTTTTGAAACTTTGTTAGCCTTGAAAAGAATGGGTACTTTAGATTAGGGATCTCCATGAGATACGCTAGAATCTCATATTCCCAAACTCTTATGATGGGGACATTTAGAGGATTGAAATTATTAGAAATCTAACACCATCAACTCCAGATCCACTAGGAAACAAAATTATAGTACTCTATAATTCCCAAATATCACATAAATAATTGTGATAGTAGTCGATGCAGGCTATATACCAGTCTTTGAACCATTTTTCTTAAACATGTGAACTTTTTTTTGCTTGGACATCATAAGGACATCTTAGTAATTTATTCGTAAGCTAACAGGTTGAATCTTTGTACTATTAGATAGGTAGAAGACAACAAATCAAGGCATGATCTACTTTTCATGTGAAATTCCAAAATATCCATCAGAATTTTACTAGAAAGAAAAACTCATTCTAGCAGTAATAGTATTTCATTTTGGATTTCCTCCTTTTTCACTAAAGGTTTTGCTCTAATTATCACCATTGGCAAGTTCACAAGTTAGACTATCTACCAGAGAATTCTTCGATCCCTATATAAATTCAATGGAGAAATGAAATTAGTTAAATTATAATTATCAATGCAGCAGTCGCCCTTGCGCTTGTGTATTTGATAAATTCTTTTTTACAAAATCAAGTATTCCTTTGCAATCGGTTCGTATAAGAAAAGGCTTTGGAATTAAAAGATTAGAAACTTTTCAATTCCTCTTATAACCGCAAAGATTTCTTTTTCCATCATGAGATAGTTGTATTCTGCTTTATAAAAACCTCTACTATAGTATGTATAAAGTTTTCTTCTTATTTGATTTTGAGTATTGTTACTCCAATGCTCATTGTTGCATCTGTCTCAAAAGTTAAATCATGGATCTCAAGAGTTAAAAATAGGAAGATTTTTGCATATCTTTTTGAAGTTTTAAATAGTCTTTGAAGCATAAGAAGTCTATATCCAAATTTACTTCTTTCTTGAGCTTTTGTTGTAACGGTTTTCTCAATTTGGATAAATCTTTAATAAATCCGAAGCATGGATAAGACATCTAAGAAACCCTTTTTAATTGCTTTCTATCTTTAATCTTATCAGGAAAATTTTCTATTTTTTCTAAAATATGCTTTTGTAAAATTATTTGTCTATCTTTTATTTCTAAACCTAAAAACTCTATATCTTGCTCAGCATAAATGCACTTATTCTTAGCAAGGATAATACCATAATCAATGTATATTTAGATGAAAATTAGAATGTCATCTTTGTGTTGCTCTATGGTCTTAGAAAATATAAGGATATCAACAATTGTGATTGAGATCTTTGAAGATGTTATACATTCTTATTTGGAATATTTAAGGCGTATTTTTAAGACCAAATGACATTATTATTTTCCTCATAATATCATTGAGGGGCACTAAAAGTAGTCAAATGGATGCTTTTTTCATCTATTTTTATTTGTTAATATCCGCTTTTATAGTTCATTTTTGAAAACCAAAAGACTCATTGAATTCTATTGAAAAGAACCATTTTGTTAAGAATATAACCACTAGTAGAGACAAAATTATTATTAAACTTTTTGTGACCGATTACCATCCTAATTTTTCTCTTTTTTCTTTAGCATAATTTCTTACTATAAAAGCAGGACTGTCACGGGGACTCTTACTATTCCTGATTAATGATTTATACAAAATTTTTTTGATTTCCTTATCGAATTCATGGATATCCTAGTGTGCATATACCATTTGGTTAACTTGGATAATAGTGCTACGATTCAACAAAGTAATATTTTCAAATGCCTTATCTTTGTCCCGAAATTTAAGATGATTATCGGAGTAGAGTTCTCTGCATAAGTGCTCTTGTTATTCAACAATCTATTCTTTAATAGATAACTAGCGTGCATCCTGTGCTTTGCACGGGTATGTGTTGAAATTTTATAATCTTATCATTTTTTCCCCCTAAATGTTTGCATGCTATTGGACTTTGAAGTTATTAAAATATCAATAAATCTTCTACAAACTAAGCTTGGAATTTAAGAATTAAACTAACTTTGATTATTGCATGGGCATAATTAGACTACAATTATGAAAGGAAAATGAAAACATATTATTATCAAAAGAAATAGTAAACACATTGAATTTGACTTATTATTATTTAAGAAATAGAAACAAGTTCAATTCATTGCTCCCAGAAAAAGAAAAAAGTAATTATATCTTTATAGTTTATATTTTTAATCCTATTTTATTTTAAATTTATAATCGTTAAACTAATTGAATAAAGAAACAATAATTTATATTGATACTTGAATATGGGTAATAAAATGTAACCATTATTGACTAATTTAAGTTAATACTTATTGATATCATTATGTTAAATTTATAAGTATTAAAATAATTGAATAAAGAAAAAATTATATAATATTGATGTAAATGTAAGATAATTAATGGGAGACAACTAATAAGAACTTGCCACTTGTCAAAACACCATCAACCCATTTAACACATTCAATTTTATATTTTATATATATGACTCTAGTAATGAGATTGTTAGTGCTACTTCACATTGCGTAAGGATTACTTTCTCACCCTAGGTGCATGTAGACTCAATTTTATGATGAGTGTATGATTTATTTCATTTATCAATAGGAAGCAAGTGGCCATTTATTGTGAATATGATTGGACTTATGGTCTATGTGCATGGAAAATATAGCCTTTGAAAATATTTCAATAACCTTATCATGGAAGGATTGATTAGCACGCCATAGAACTGGTATAATGTATTAGACTCCTATTTTTATAGATAGTCCTTCTATGACTTCATTGAGGCCTATTATGCTATTATTAGCTATTCTTGCTTATAAAGGATTCTTTACTTTTTTTTACATGAATTGTGAAAATAGAGATCTTTTTTCCTAAAACAGACATAATAGTCACTATCAATGCATGCATGCAATTCCTAGCTATTATATCCCTCTAAGCAAATATTTGCTGGGAAATAAATGATATTAGGATTAGTATAGGGAACTTCAGTCTATATCCATAGCCATATTTTTAATACATTCATCCTCATAAATTGGCTCACTAATGGTCCTTCTTTTGTACCCAATGATTGCTCTATCTAGACTCATACTTCGATCTATATTGTGTCTTGCAGACTCAAAACTCATTGTACTTATTTCACTAATCACACTAATTATATCATCTTCTTTAAGCTCTTCTTTAGCTATCGAAGATCCTTCTCCTCATTTTGATCTTTTACTTATACTTTTTAATAGTGGGGGTATAATTAGTGTTACGAGAACCAAGACTGGATCGGTCAGTCCAAACAATTCAACTGGGACCCATTCTCTACCCCAGTTTGGAAACAAACTATGACTGTTCAATCTATCAAACCACCCAAACTCAGTCAAAACTGGCCAACCCCCTGAACCAAAGACTCGACCAAACTGTAGTTCGATTGACTTTTTTTATATAAGCACCAGTAAAGGAAAAAACGACTCGATGTGCCTGTCTGTCTTTTTTGATTTGCACTAACCTTTCTCTAGCATGTGTTCCATTGACAGCCTTGCCCTACCTTCACCCCTAATGTCCCAAACA
>JAKOGI010000948.1:187500-200000 GCA_029747015.1 Carnegiea gigantea
ACAACCCTCTTTCAAGGTGAAGTGAAATACCCAAATCTAACCAATTACTATTTCTCAAGGGCTCTTGATTGTTTCGGTTCGTTAAGCATGCAATTATCATATGTGCAGTTTCTCAATTGGTGTGACTTTCTCAAGACTCCACACAATCAAGTCAAATTCTAAGGTTCTAGTATTGAATTTCACTTTGTAGTTCTTCATACAATACCCAAAACATGCAAGAAAGTTATCAAATCTCTCACAACACAATAATCATCTATGATTCGATAAAGCAATCCAAGAATTCCAAAATACTCAAAGAGATGAATAGCAAATCGAGAAATTAACTATTATTTACATAAATCCAAAATCAAAACAACAAAGCCCTAATTAAAATTACAAAACATAAATCTAAAATGGGAAAAGAGAAGAGAAGAGAAGATAAATGCTTAACCAAGATCGTACTTGAACCGTCATTGCAAACTCAAAATGGAACCTTGTAATTCTTCACTTCAATCCACTCTCTCTTCCTCTACTCTAATCTAAAATCTAATGTCATTGAAGAATGTTTGTAACACCCGCATTCCTATTTTACGTTAAGCTTATTATATTGCCTTTTTACGTTACAAAATTATATTTTGTTAACTATATGAGTTAAATTATTATTGATGTGCTTATGTGAGCGATAATTTATTAAAAAGAATATTTTTATCACTATTAATATTATTATTATTAGTTCAAAAATGCTACGATGATTGTTAGTGAACGTTAATACTGGTTATTAATGAGTACTAAATTGAATAGGGACCCGATTACGATTGGGTTGTCAACCTTAGAAGTAGTTCGATATTTATTAAATCGAAGCTAGATATAGCTAGGAACTAATAATCGACAAGAGATTGTACTATTGATTTGGGTTTAGAATGTGAAGTTCGAGGTTCGACTAGTAGTGTTAATTTGAGCAAGCTTGAGACCAAACAAAAAAAAAAAGAAGAGAGAAAGGAGGGGCATTTTTGTAAAATCACGTGAGACCTCCCCCCCTTTCTTCCTCCTCCAGTGGCGAACCCCCCGAGCCCCATTCTCCCTGTTTCTGCTCTTTATCCTCTTCCTCTTCTTTGCTCTACACATGCGGCCATGGGAGCTCCGAGAAACCTCGATTTCTCCTCAACCCAACTCGAAATTCCCCCTCATTCAACCTTCCCCACCAACAAACGAACCTTTGGTGTGAATTTGGGTAGAAATTCGAAGGTCTTTGCCAAGTTTTTGGGGGGTTTGGGTGGCGAATCGAAGCATGAATGCATGCCTCAAGCCTGACCATGCAATCTAACTTTTAGTTACTCCAATTCCTCAATAATTTGGGAGTGAATTTGTTGCATCGATTGTCCACCACCAATTCGAGTCAGTGAGTGAGGGTTGGACATTTTTAGGAGTCTGTTCGTGTGATCTGGGCGTGGTTTAGGGTTTGGTCAAGCGGTCAGCAAGCAAGGGTCAAGGATTGGGGTTCTTCCATCACTCAAAGTCGAGCCTAAAGCCCTTAGAACGGGTCCTAAGCTTGGAGTCCAAGTGGGTGTTTCTCACCGCCTATGTATTTCGAAAATGTTTTAGCCTTTAAGTTGTGATGCATGTCAGTTTAGGATTAGTTAGATTAAATGGGAACATGATGAATGATTATGCATGTTTTATTTCAACTTAATTTAGCTTAGATTATGCATGTTTAGCAAATTGGGCATTATGTGAGTAAACAATGCTTTAATTCGATGCCTATTAATTGAGTTAATTCATGCTTGAAATTGGCTTCGAAAGAACCTAAGAATGTTTCCAATCAATCCATGTTAATTTAGCTAGTTCATACTTGGAAGTAACTTCGAAATAACCTAATAATGCTTTAAATCGATAGCTATTAGTTTTCATGCCTGAAAGTGGCTTCGAATCGATAGCTATTAGTTTTCATGCCTGAAAGTGGCTTCGAAATAACCTAATAATGGTTCGGGTCGATATATGTTAGTTTAGTTAATCCATGCTTATAAGTGACTTTGAAATAACCTAAGGATGCTCTAAATTGGTGGTTGTTATTTTAGTCCATTCCTACTTGAAAGTGTTCATGAAACGATCTAAGAACATTTTAAATTGAAGCATGATAATTTAGTTCATCCTTGCTTTAAAATGTCATTGAGGCAATCTAGGAATGCCTTAAAAGCGATGCATGCTAAGTAGGTAATTAATAACGATTCTAAAATGATCTAGTAACCTTGGTTAAGAATCGAAACAGTTATTTAGATTAGTTTGCGTATGAAAATGACATAGGTTTGGCATGCTTATTCTTTAATTGCGAATTATGAATGCATAGTTGGTTTCATGCTTTATTAGTTCCTTATAGCTCACCAAAGGCCTTATTTAAGTTGATGTTACATGTAATTATTTAATTATGGTTATCGTAATGAGCTGCTGATTGAACGCTACTTGCTCGCTAAGTTCATACATCGCGATTACATGTTTCATAATGATCTTTATAATGAATTGCTATAATTGCGAACTTGAAACTGAGTTAGTGGTTAGATGGCTTGAGGTCAAACTAATGAATGATTTTGAGGTTCTTTGTGGTCGGTGTCGTGTAAGGAGGGAGCCTGGATTGTGATTGCCATAATCGTATGGGTTACAAGGACACGTATGGCTTATGCTGCTAAGTTGAATTATGAAGTGTTATGAATGTGCCATGTGTGAAACCCTTCCCTCTTGATGTGGCTAAGTGATGCTATGTGACTGACTTTTGAACTTAGACATCTTTAAAAAGGGTCGTTAAAGGGTTGCTTTCATAATTACGAATGTGAGCATTTACTAGTTGCCTATTAGTTTGTTAAGCCTATTAGTTTGTTAAGATGCTTGAAGTGTAAAAGGGTCATAAATCATCGAACTACTCAGTGAATGACTCGAAAGAATAGTCGACAAGTTTAGAAAGTTAAAAAGCAAGCTCGTAGTAGGTTCAAAAATGTTTTAAGGTTTTAGTTGCTTATGTCTCCTTCTTGAGTTTAAAAAGGATTTTAAATGAACTAAGAACGAGCAAATGAAGGAGTTTATTACGAAACATAGCTTGCATCATATGCTAGCCAGTTTCTTCAAGCTCCAATTGAGTTTCGACTTACAAGTTAGTGAATTTATCACGTTTATAAGAAATTTTTAAGTTGAAACGAAAGAACCATAAAACAATAGTAGGGTTATGGGCTATTTTGCTAGATAAGCATTTATATGGATAAGTATAAGTATGCATATGTGTAAGTAACTATGTTCATGCTTATGTGTATGTGGAGAAGCTACTCTAGAAACTTTAAGCTTACGTCTGAGACCCACTGATGGTGGCTTAGTTCCCGCCTGGCATAATATGAGCTACATTAAGATGATCCAAGGATGGCGGCTTAGTATCCTACCTGACTTAACATAAGCTATGTTAAGATGACTCAGGGATGATGGTTTGAATCCTGCCTGAAGTCTAAGTACATAAGTTATGTCTCAGCATAGCATGATGTCTATCCAGATAGGCGTATGTTGCCACTCGAGTTTGGGCAGCTCAGGATGGCAGTAACAAAGTACCTCTAAGAGTCTAGTCTCCTCACTTATGTGATTAAAATTTTATGTATGTTTCTTTTAATAAACGATGATCTTACACATAGTTGCCATTTCGTCATTTTAAGTATTTCAAGAAAAAGAAAGATTTTAATAGCCACTAAGAGGGCACTTCGAATAAGATTTGAAAAGCTCACAAGGGTCATTAGAGGATCAATACAAAAGAGATTTCTTTTTAAAGGACATGAGCCTCAAGAAACTAAGTATTTTCAGGGAAAAGAAAGATTTGAATGAGATCTAAATGAGGTTTTAAGTAAAGTGTGGCTTTCATCCTTGTAATGCATCAAGCATTTAAGCTTTCAAACGTACATATCATGTGAAAAGAAGTTCCATGCATAATCCTAGTTGCATGTTTATGCACCTAAATACTTATTAATAGGAAGTTTGGTCACTAAGGGCCTAGAAACAAGTTTTAGTGGCTAGTATGAAGTTTATGGGTGATAATCTTTCCTTGGGAACTATAATCACCTAATATGATAGTAATATACAAATGCGTGATATGTGACTATTATTGGTATTATTGCCTATAAATGGTTTTAGTTTTAAGGAATCGGGAAATACTCACTGAGCGTGTGGTTGCTCATCCGATTACTCTTTCCCTTATTTCCCAGGTTTTTATTGTGGCAGGTGGAAGTTGATCCATTTATGCCGAGTTGGAGTCTACCCCTTACTTGAAGAGGTGTCATGTGTGCCTATATTGGAGTGGTCTTATATGTTTAATGTTGTAATATAATGTGTCCTAAAATTGTAATTGTACGTGATAAAGTACTCTAGTTCATGTAATGCATAGCATTTATAAGTCACTCTGTATGGTCATGTGGGCCAATTGTCTTATTATTCAGTTGTCTTTTTAACTGAAGTTGGGTATATCTTGGGATATAAGCCCTTAGTACTCTAGATATGTGATCCATTGAGTTGTATCTTTTATTTCCTTCTTTATTATTGAACTATATTGTTTGGTGTACTCTGAGCGAGTGGCTCGTTGAGTTATGGACTTCGGCGTTAGCTGTTGAGCTTATTTAGAGTTTTTTATACTTCTGTTGATTGTAGGGATTTAATGTAAGGTTTTAAGCCTAGAAAATGGTTAGTTTTCAGGTAAAACTCTATCTGTTTTGCCCTAGAATGTAAGTAGGATTTAAGAAAATGTAATCCTCCTAGCCCTAGGGGTTAGGGGTGTTACAATGTTGAAGAGAGGAAATAGAATAGGGATGAATGAAGTAGTAAAAATGGCTTTTTATAGCGGAAATGAAATCTATAAAACCACCCAAATGTGTGGAAAATGAACAGCTACGATGAAATCTAGCATACTTGGGGAAGCAAGGACCACCACGGTCAGTTCATTGGGACCATCACGGACCGTGGCCTCCTCCCCCAGATCGGCTATAGTGCCCTCTGTCTCAGTCATTCTCACTTGCTCTTTCTGTTGCTTCTTCCTGGAACCTCCAAGACCGTAGTACTGGCCACGGTTGGTCCATTGTTGGGTGTTTTTTAGCCTCTTTTGCTATCTTCTTTTATCCTTAAGGCCTCAAGAAAATCCTCATTCTACTCAAATAACTTGGCTCACAAAGTCAAAGTCTGCAAGAACATTCAAAATAAGCAAAACTAAGTGTAATAGTAGAAATAGGATCATAAATCATATAATTAAGCACATTAATCCGCTAAAATGACTCCCAAATACTTATAAAATTCGATGCAAAAATGTCATTGATCACTCCCCTAAGCTTAAGCCTTTCCTTATTTTCAAGCAAACACTAAAGAAAATCGATAAGGGAAGATGCATCTAGGACTCAAATATGTAAGACAATAACCTCCTCCAAGTAGGTAAGTCATAGTATATCACAAAGCAACAATAGCAATCGACAGCAACCCCAAATAATGCGTAAGACATTTCAAAATTAAGAGATAGAGAAAGTTTTCAAAAAAGTACGATACCACAAGCTCGATATTAAACTTGATTACCCTCAAAGAACCACAAAGCATATCATGCAAGTACATGAGTTTTGGAATAGAGCCAAATGGATTGGTAGAACCTCACTTTTGGGAAATATAAATCACTCCCACTCCTGTGTTTAAAATATAGCATGGGATCAGTCAAGACTCATTCTAAATATATAATCTACCATAAGTTTGACAATACTCTCAAATTCTCCACCTCTAAAAAATGCAATGTGCACAAGACAATCAAGAGGACTTTATATGGGTTGTAACATGGGATAAAAAGGGGTTAAGCGAAAGGAGTGGACTAATGAATTTGGGCAATGTGGAGCTATTTAGTCAAGTGACTAGGGAGCAACCAACAAACCACCAAGCAATTATGAAGTTTATCAACATCCCAAACCCCAACAATACAATGAATATAACCCAATGAATCATAAAGGAAATGATTTGCTAAAGAAAGGAACTCAACCTATGTAAATCCCTAATGCCAATCACTTAGTTTTTTTGGGGGGGTTGTTTTTTCCCTCTTTTATTTCTCAACATGATTTGTTTCCTTTTTTTTCTTTTATTCTTTTATGGAAAATGAAATATAATTTTCAATTATTGAAAGACATAGGATCACGAACTATCAACTCATAACCTAATTTATATGTACGTGTATAACTCGAACAAGAGGGAACCATGAGTAAATGCTCAATTTCATCAACCTCTCAATAAATTAACATACCAAAGCCACTTTAAACTCAAATACCCCCAAAGCTACCCACTAATGAAGTGATGCTCCATAGACTTGGCTTAAATATTAGGAATTATGTGTTTGGCTAAGGGCTAATATGAAGGGATCACAACAAAGATGGATACAAGCTCAATGGGGCTAGCAAAGAGGGAAAACATGTAATCCAAGGGATAAGCTATGTGGCTACATGGTTAAAATGTTCAAAGAAAGAATGTCTCTATCATATCATCAACAATGTTCATGTGAATGTACTTTTGAACAAGTATCTAGGCAAGTTCTAAATATGCAACATAGAAGAGCCACAATACGAAAGAACATGAGACTAAACATAATGAATTAGTCCAAATAAGGCTCAAAATCTCATGGGATATATATCAAAGTCACAATTAGCTCATAAAATGACTCTTATGTACCAATATTAGTGCTAAAGACTCTAAGAGATAACAAAGTTCTCAATCAAGATAAGGGTCAAAACAAGAAATATTCATAAAACCTTCACAAATTTTAGCACCAAAAAGGATTACACATCAAAAGTTACTCAAGCTCATAAAAACTATATTGCCTAAAGAATCATCATTGTAGGTCATCTCAAATCAATCCAGACCATCACTTCATATAACCCTATTTGAAAATCCAAAATGCAACACACCATTGCAAACAAAAGGAAACCGAACACTACATATTCTAACTAGTATGCCAACCAAAAAAAAAAAAAAATGGAAAATATGAAACTACCATTCCTCCATGCTTAGATAAAATATTATTATTCAAAGAAAATAAATGAAGAAAAGGAATGAGATAAACAAAAGAGAGCAATCTCGCTAGGTTAGGTGTTGATGCATCTAAGCTAAGGCCTCGTCACAAATGAGGCACATAGAGCATTAGCCACTCTATCATTACATCAAAACACAGCCCACCAAATCAAACATCGCAAAGCACGTAGGAGTTTATCAAACTCCTGGCACCATAATTTGGAATACACAAGCTAAGAGGCAATAACCGAAATCACACCAAAGACAACAAATATCCTCTTAACCTTATCAAAGCCAATAAATAAATCATAGGAAGGATTAAAGAATGTAGTCCACATGACTTTCCAAGGCAAGTCCTGTAGGTGTACACAATAAGGGTCAATGGAGGGATCATACCCTTTAAAGTAATCTAGGGACACATAATCATTAACGCTCCCACCAAGCATATCAAATATGTTATCCTCATAACCCAAATCAACATTACCATCACGAGTCATAGGATTGCCAATGGGCACATCAATGTAATACTTGGGGAAAGGAGAGGCTGTGAATGATCAAGGGGATTAGGGAGAACAATATCACCACTAAGACTTAGAAAATCCTTATGCACAAACACATCATTTAATCCCTCCAAAGAAGTCTCAACTAGATCATACACATCATCTAAAGTATCTTCCAACTTAAAACATGCATCAACAACACTAAACCTAGCAATAACCCCAAAAGGCTCACCCACCTCGAGCTCCGTGCACTGACCTAAAGGGAATGATGAATTAGGTAAAGTTAGCACAAGATCAGTATTCTCTACTCGTGATGCAAAGTAAGGTTGAGCATAGTATGCATAATAAGAGCACAAATTAGCTTTATGATCAGAAGAATTACACAAATCACACCAAAAAAAGCATAATAAGATCTAGAATAGGATGCAAAAGGATCAGGAAATGAATATCTAGAGACAAGACTAGCCTTCTCAAATTTAAATGAATCCTAAGCAATTCACTTAAGCAAATACTATGCCATGTCAACGGTTTTAGCAAGAAAATCCCAATACTCCAAAAGAATATGGGTTTTACTATTCACAACTCTCATCAACGATGTCTAAAATTTCCCATTTATCAAAACAATAACTACATTGAGCAAGAAAAGTATTTAATTGCTTAAAATTCCTCCAAAATAATTCATTCTCAAATTGGGGAAAATAAAAAATTGCCATTGTTTTTTTTTGTGGCAATCAAATTTTAATTTTTTAATTTTAAATTTTGTTTGGTTTTGTTTTCAAAGAAAAACAAAAATGCTTAGTCAAACCTATTGATGAAAACCCAATATTCGACATAACTCCCCAGCAACGGGCCAAAAACTTGATAGGGCTGCAAGCGCACGTTGGTGTTATAGCAAATTAAGGTTGCCTCCATAAGGACTAGGTTGACCTACTGGGTTTTATTCCCTTAAAATATGCTAAAAGAATCAAAATTTGAGATTGAAACTAAACTAATCTATTATCTAATTTAATGGATAAATAATAAAGGAATTATACAAAACAAGCAATCTATCAATCCATGTATAAATTAAGCATTTCTTCCTCAATTGATTATTTTAAAACCAATAATTACAGTATCACAACCTTCTTTCAAGGTGAAGTGAAATACCTAAATATAACCAATTACCATTTCTCAAGGGATCTTGAATTGCTTAGGTTCATTAAGCATGTGATTATCGTATTCATGGTTTCTCAATTGGTGTGGCTTTCTCAAAACTTCACACAATTAAGTCAAATCCTGGCTTCTCATATTGAATTTCACCTTTTAGTTTTTCATCCAGTACCTAAAACATGCAAAAAAGTTATCAAATCTCTGACAAAATAATAATTATTTAAGATTCGATAAAACAATCCAACAATTCTAAAATACTCAAAGAGAAGAACAACAAGTCGAGAAATTAACTATAATTTGCATAAATCCTAAATCAAAACAACAAAATCTAATTAAAATTACAAAACATAAATCTACAATAGGAAAAGATAAGAGAAAAGAAGGGGAAAAAAATGCTTAGCCAAGATCGCGTTTGAATCGTCATTGCAAACTCGAAGTGGAATCCTTGCAATTCTTCACTTCAATTCACTCTTCTTCCTCTAGTCTAATCTAAGTTCTAATCTAATTGAAGAATGTTGAAGAGAGGAGATGGAGTAGGGATGAATGCAACAGTAAGAATGGCTTTTATGGAAGAAATGAAATCTATAAAACCTCCCAGACATGTGAAAAGCCAACAGCCGCAATGAAATCTAGTAGACTCGGGAAAACGGGGACCACCACTGCTAGTCCTTAGGGACCACGACAGATCGTGGTCCCCTCCACGGATAAGCCATAGTGCATACTAAATTGTGGATGTGGAGATTAGCAACATGCGGATGGGTCGTTGCATCGTCAATTGATATATAAGAGGAGAAATCCTGATAGACATAGGCTTAGAAATGAGTGGTTGATGGGAGCAAATATGTTTGATGATCTCCACAAAATCAAGAGGAGTATAGAATTAATGGAGTTTATAGATGTCCATATGTAAAGTGCAAGAATATGGAATACTATACATTTGACACTGTAAAATCTTATGTGTATAGAAAAGGGTTTGTGAAGAATTATTGATATTGGACAAGTCATAGGGAAGATGATAATTCAGAAGTAGGGGGTGCAAGTAGTTCACAATCCATGAGTTATGATTAGGATCACAATAATCATAATCATATAGAGAATATGTTTCATGCTGCCTTCCAAGCTAATGAAATGAACATGAGTAGCTCATGAAGTAAATCCTGAGGTATTTTACACTATGCTTGAATTTGCACAATGACCTTTGTATGAAGGGTGTAATATAACTGAACTAGAAACGTCTGTAAGGCTACTTAGTATTAAATCAGGCCACAACATATTTTGATGTTGTTTCAACGAAGTTGTTGGTCTGATGAAAGATACATGCCCTCTTCAAAGTCATGTTCCAAAAACTTATCATTAGCAACTGAGGAAAGTGATTGATTTAGGCATGGATGTTTTAGGAAATTGATTGTTGTCCAAATAGTTGCATGAATTATTATAGACATGATGAGACTTTGTCTGCATGTAAATTTTGTGGATATGTAGGACGATTACCAAAGAACTCCAATCAAGTAGGACATAAGGAGGTTTTATATGCTAGAATGTACTACCTACCTTTAATCCAAAGATTGCAAAGACTATATGCCTCAAAAAATACTGCTGCCTACATGAGATGGCACCATGAGCACTATCAGGAATCAGGTGTTCTCCGGCATCCATCCGATGGACAAGCGTGGAAGTACTTTGACCAAAAGTATCCAAATTTTGCAGCAGAGTCTCGGAATATGAGGTTAGGTTTATGTGCTAATGGTTTCACAACATTTAAACTATTTGAAAGATCGTATTCTGTGTGGCCAATTATTGTTACACCTTACAACTTGCATCTAGATATATGTATGACCACTCCATACATGTCTTTAAGTTGTGTTATTAAGGGTCCAACAAATCCGACGAACAGAATTGATGTGTACTTGTAACCCTTAATTGATGAGTTGAAAATGCTATGGGATATTGGGGTGAATACATTTGATGTTTGATGCGGGAAAACTTTTAGATTATATACTGTATTAATGTGGACAACCAATGATTTTCCTGTCTATGAAATGTTTTCCGGTTGGAGTACTCATGGGTTGTTAGCATGTCCGGTTTTCATGCACCAAAATTATGCCTTCCAATTACAGCATAGGCGAAAGCCATCGTGGTTTGATTGCCATCATCAGTTCTTGTTGCAAAATCATTATTTTAGAAATAATAAAGTTGCTTTTTGTAAAGGCAAGAGCATCTACATTTGCTCTCCTTGAAGGATTTCTGGTGAAATATTGTCTGATGTAGCATGTAAATTGCCTAAGGTGACTATAGAGGTAGAATTTCGAATTCTCAGATTTCAGAAAAATGAACATAACTGGACAAGCAAAGTATCTTTTGGAAGTTGCCTTATTAGAAGCATCAACTTCTATTAGAAGCATCAACTTCTAAGGTATAACATTGATGTTATGCATATTGAGAAAAATTTTAGTGAAAATATTATAAACACAGTTATGGATGTTCCGAGAAAAACAAAAGATGATATAAAAGAAAGAATTGATATGACTATTCGGTGCAATAGACAAGAGTTAAACTTAGCTACAAGAGGTTCATGTGCCTAATGGTTACTGTTCTAATGTGAGAAGCTGGGTTGATCAATCTAACAGAAAGTTTCAAAATATGAACAGTCATGATCACCATGTGTTTTTAAAGAATCTTCTTCCAATAGCCTTTACTGCTCTTCCAGAAGATGTTTTGGGATCCTTCGTCGAGTTGAGTGAATTCTTTAGAAACTTATGCTCCAGTGAGTTACATGTTAGCATGCTTGAAGAGATGAATAAGAATATTGTTGTAATTCTTTGTAAATTGGAGACAGTTTTCCCCCTTGAATTTTAGAATATCATAGAACATTTGCCCATTCATCTAGCAAAAGAAGCTTTATTGGGTGCTCTTGTTAAATATCGATAGATGTATCCTTTTGAGAGGTATTTTGGCTAGATGAAGCCTACAGTAAAGAACAAAGCTCGTCTAGAGGCCTCCATGCTTCTAGCATACTTAGCATTTGAGATTAAACATTTTACCGGGCATTATTTTCAGTCAAGTTTGCATTGTCCAAGAATTGGGCATAATAAGAGTATGCGACAATCCAAACCACAAATGCCAACTCTTTCGGTGTTCACTCGTAAAGGTACTCCATTTGGAAATTGAGGAAAAAGATATCTTACTGAGCCGGAGTATCGTGTCGTTCGTCTTCACATCTTACTAAATTGTGATGAAATGCAACCTTATTTGGAGTAAGTTTATCAGTTATTTTAAAGTTTCATTTTACTTAAATAGTGGAATAATTAATTAATTTGAATCTTTAAATACAGTTGGTTTAGACATCAATTTCGCAGTCATAATCCAAACGTGAGCGTTGTGAAAGTTGACTTATTTATTGAGTCGAATTTTGCACAGTGATTTAAGTAAAATGTAAGTAATTTTTTATAACTAATCTTCAATTCTTACAAAGTGTTTTTTTAGTGTAGAAAGAATAATGTATTTTTTTCCTCATAGGTCAATTCTTAGCAGGTGTTTGGTGATAAGAGGCAAAATTTTTTGATAAACTTATCTCATGAACCTATTATGATAGTGGAATGTTTTTTTGAATATAAAGTAAATGGTTTTCGATTTCATACCAAGGCTAGGAATGATAGTAATGCCACATATAACTGTGGCATGTGTGTCAAAGGAGTAGACGAAGGTGATGAAGTACTAGGAGACTATTATGGCATACTTCAAGAAATTATTTCTGCTAAATTCACGGACCAACCGATTAAAAAATGCGTGTTTTTTAATCGTGAGTGGTTTGACCTAGATGGTCCTCGGGGG